>SJOL01004107.1:52508-86443 GCA_004794785.1 Opisthorchis felineus | reverse complement strand
GTAGGTACCTAATTATGGGAAGGTAGGGACTTAGCCGCCGAGGCAGGGAGGCTAGCCGTTGGACTAGTTGGAACAGGCGTTTACGTAGTGAGCTTACATGGCGGTAGTTTGTGTCTTAGCAGAAGCAAAAAAAATCTAATCACAGGGTCTCCGTTGTTAAAGGGGGCGGTGATGTAAACAGAGACAGCCAAGAAATAATAAGCGAGATAATAGATAAGAACCGCAGTTTAACTGGAATCAACTACGTAAACTTAACAAGAATGTGGTAGTGTGGGTCGCCAGTCACCGGGACACTGCTGTCAGCTCCAAGAAACTGGCAAAAACAGCCAGTAGGCGCTACATGTTACTGCTGGTAATCAGGAAATAATGGAGGATTTACGTTTCATGTGTACGTGATTGTATACGATTGCTTCAGAGAACAGGAGGGAAGAATGTGTGTTATGTCTGGATGATGAAGTGGACTTGAGGTGGTGCAGCCCAACTAAGATGAAGGTGGCAACTCCTTGCACGTCGATGTTAGCCGTGAGTCTCGCACAGTGCCTTCAGGCTACCCCTTGCATGTATTTTTTTTAACAAAACGAAGGACTGCTGTCATTCGCCCGTAATTCCCTGGTGTTGCCAGACAAGTGACAACCGGGACAAGTCCACCCCAGCTACAGACAAACAACAACGGTGCTCTTTAGTGTTTTACCGTTTGCTCTGATCTTAACATTCTTCCGACCTGGCTTTCATGGGCGGCACGCACTGCGTTTAACCGGGGTTCTTAATGCCCCTGTCTTCTTCGTAGTCTCAACGTTTGGCTGAGTGTTCTACTAAGGTTCCATATCCGGCACTGGCCTCTTTTGTGTCCACGACGATCGCACACTGAAGACTTGTGTTTTTTATGAAGATGCAATCGCTCGAAATGCCACTCGCCACATTGCTGGCGTGCTGATAGGGTCCTTGCCCTGTTGGAAATTTCATCCAATGGAGGTTGCCTTGAAGTCATCTTGGCAATACTGAATGCGGGGTTGGATAATAGTCTCCCCAACATAGTCGTATCGTGTTTGAGATTCAAGGGGTGCTGACACTCGTGAGCAAAGGCCTGCAGCGTTATTTCGGGAGACTGTACAAACTTGTTCAACAGCCTCCTTCTTATATCAGATCCTGGAAGTGACTGGAGGCCGCATGTGAAAACTAGACAACTCGACGGGTATTCCGTCAAGGTAGGTAATTTATTTGTTCGCATTCAAGACTGGCTCTACCTGCATAAGTGTTGTAATCTTCAGACTTTTTTTACGTATGTTTACTGTTATAGCTACTGCTGCCCTGCTCTAGTGCTTTGGTGTCCGAACGAGACTTGCCAGGAAGGGACTCAGCAGCTTTACTGCAAACAAGCGAGTGTGAAAGTTAGAAGGGACAGAGCGCTATTTCAAGGGCACTCTTGACATTGATTAAGGTTGTCTGATAGGCGTTCATTGAACACCCATCATCATCGACCGCGTTTCTATGAAATGCCCAACAACTTATCACTGTCGGTCGTGCTTCTGTGGCGTGCATGAACACTCATAGGCCTTTGCTGAATTAACTTATTGATTCCCTGGCCTGGGTGTTTACCGGCTTTCCTATTGAGATTTTGGGGGAGCTGGAGGTTCTCAGTAGGTTTCGGGCATTCTAGGATTCTTTTCAGGAATCTGACCTTCCCGACTGAGGGCTGAGATACTGCTAGGGTGTCCAATCCCACACAGGAGCAGGCTAAATGTAGAGGTTGGTTTCTAGCCAGGGACCTTCCAGTCAGTAAGTTCGCGACTTAACCAATAAACCATCTCTAGCTGGCACACGTTGCTGGGGAGCGAAGTTCTTCCTCGCGTTGGTACTAAGGTCGTACTGCACAGCAGCTAGCTCAAACTAGGCGCAGCAGTCCATCGTGCGTATGTCCGAACAATACACAGTCGTCCGCAAACACAAGAATGCCGACATGCTGTTGGGCGGAATTAAGCAGAGACACCGCATTACCGGTCGCAGTTAGGCGCTACTTCGTCCAGGAAGCTTATCACGCACTTGATTGGCCAAAAGGTCGGACCGCTTGCCGGTCCCGCATGAAGGTGAGCTTTGATTTGCCGAAAGCCTATACCAAACAGCCAATCATGATTCAGTGGTTGCCAAATGCCGGTTGCCAGTAGCGCATCCAGAAGGCGTCAGTTTCCAGAGTGTTGTCGCCGCATATACTTTGTGAACGATGCGCGGTACATGTGTTTTTGACCTTGTTTTGGGCGTTAATACACATGCATCTTTGGCGGTTATTTTGACTGGAACGCTAGCTGGGGAGTTTAGGATCGAGAACTAAGCCGAGGATCGAAATACCGTCATTACACTTGGTCTGATGGTCCGGACTCCTCACACCTAAACGTCTAATACTGGACAGATGTGTCTCAGACCGATGCTCGAGCTGTGCGTTAACATAATCGTTCGCAAAAGACGCATACACAATGGTCGTCAGATAGAGACTGAGGAGAGCAGGAGGCACTCCTCTCTCGCTAGTGAGAATTTCGATTCATTCGTTTAGACCACCGTTCTTATTTTATCATGTAGTCCTCGGTTTTGGAGGACAGCCGTATTTGGAAAGATTGTCCACAATAACTCTTGGTTGACGGGATCGAAGCTGTCGTGCTGCAAATAGCAGGTCTGTTCTGCTGTCACCAGCACGGAAGCCACATTGTTCTTCAGGGGTGTATGCTTCTGTTACTTCAGCATTCACCTGGTTGAGTAGGACCAATAACAGGAGCTTTTCCGTGCAATCAGCAAACTGATGCTTCTGTAGCTGCCTGGTGAAGTCTTGTTTTCTCTTCTTTTTTAGAGTGGCGCTAGTTAATCATCTCTGCATTCTGCTGAGACTCTCTTTTCCTGCCAGATCATGGTTGTCAGCTGGAGAAGTGCATTCTCCAGATTCAGACCACCACCATTATATCTTTTCCAGCTGTCTTACGATCCCGCAATTTCATGCCCGTTTGCCATATATTTCGACAGTCGAAAGAAGGTCCAGGGACAGTTCCACTGCCGGCTGAGGCAGTCTGTCCACTGCAATCCGGTCGACGCTCGTCATTATGTTCGGTAGTTTGTTGATGTGCTTGCTCCAGACCTCATTCTCGCAGGCGACGTCTGTTCCAGTCCTGTGTCGGCGTCCTGGGTAGTTTTGGTTGGGTTGGTGCTCGGCCCATAGATGGTTCACTTCGCCTTTTCCACCATTCGTCCTTGATGCCCTTGAGTTGCCGGGTCAGGTCGTTTTGAGCAGTTTCTTGACTCTGTCAGGTTAAACAAGCGATTGAAAAAGTGCTCCGATTTTTCCAGCTACCAAATGTTTTATGTGCTGTTTGTTGTCAAACCAGATAGGGCATCCGGGGCGCAGTTGTCCGATCTTGCTGACTGCAGTCTCCATCTGATGCTTCAAGCTGTGCAACGCTTCTGTCAGCGGGATGAATGGGCTGAAGGCTGTCAGGGTGAAGGTCAGTTGCTGATGGTATGTCGGCCTGATCTTTGACCCTTTGAGGTGGGGTACCTCAGTTTTTATGGGCTTACTGACGCGGTTTACGCAGTGTGGCTTATGACTAAGGATTTTAAGGTTTGTTTGAACAGGCCTGTGGTCTGCCTTACACTAGGCTCGTGGTACTATAGTGTGGTTCACATCTCCCGGACGTCTCGCTGACGGCCGATAACGTTATTGAGACAAAATATTGTGTTGGTGATCGCAGGCGCTTGGATAGCATGAGCTTAGAAGTCCGTCGGTTGGTACTTACACGGCCGATGCCATATTGTCCGAGAACGCCTGGCCACAGGGAACGATCTCAACCGACGTTGAAGTGCATTAAGTCTCCCAGCAGGAGAATCTTGTCCTTCCTCGGAACTGGTCGTTTACCAACTTCGACGTAGAATTTATCTTTTTGGTCACCTGTAGAGCCTAGCATTTGAGCGGATGCTCTGATCACGATCAAACTCAGGTGCAGGAAAGCAGAGAGTTCTGAGTCGGACATTTTCTTGCTACGGTCAAACTGGATAAAATGGACACCCTGATCCCGTTTCCTTTTATCGAATGGACGATTCAGTGGAATGTATACCCATAATCAGCTTCTCGAAGGCTCCCTTGATAAGCCAGCCCTGTCTCGTTTAGGGCTCGTCCATCATTCAGAGCAGGGTGCCTGATATGAATAGCTAGCTGAGACAAGGTGGATAAAAAAACTAGTGGTAAGCTGGCATTCCGAGACAGGAGTATCAGTGGGGTTCTCACAGGCTTGGACTTTGAACAGATGGAGCACATACGATAATAAAATCAGCAATCAATGAGGCGTATTAAAGGACAGCACAGTTTTATATAATTCATGCAAAACTAAGTTTGGGTAGTAATTAGAACAAACTCAAACCAGCAGCCCAATTCAGAGGCTTTCAGCGGCGATCCATATGCACATAGCGTAACACACCAAATCACAGCACAAATGACCAGTCTTTAGCCGCATTGTTACTATTTTACCGTCAGTAATTCATTCCTCGATTAAAGCCATCCTCGGTGGTCGAAACGTCACACAGCTCCATTTAGTATACCCGTAGTCACTAGCATTTTCACTACAGTGTTGAATGTGATGACCGCAAAACGCGTACACCTACCTTAGTCAGTGAGAAGCTAGTGGAACTAGAAGTCAAACGAAATTACCAGAACCAGCCCCTCGAAAGCCTGCCGGACGGTACGATGTTGGATATAAACGGCCACTGGGAAAAGATGTCCAAAGCACTACTCAAAGCCGGAACGTCTGTTTGCGGTACAACCCAACCAACCTCATCCAAACATTGGATCTCTGGTAGGACCGTGTCTTTGCTGGAGACCCGGCGACAGATTCCTTCTGGCCGCAATCACAACTCAACCAGACGCATAATCCGACGCCAGGTGAAACTGAGTATCCGTGCAGACCGAGAAGCTTGGTGGACCCGAAAGGCCGAAGAAATGGAAGAGCCAAATAATACTGGAAACGTCCGCAAGCTGTTCCACTTGATTCGTTCGACTGGTCCTCGGAAAACTCTTGTCAGCGAAATAATCAGGGACCAAAATGGCTCCCTGATATGCAGCAAAGCAGAACGTTCGGATCGCTGGGCACAGTACTTCGAGCAACAATTCAGCTGGCCACCTGCTACCTCCAATCCAGAACCCTGGCCTTCAACAGAAAGGTGGACCGTGAATATGGAGCCACCTTCAGTCTCAGAAGTGTCCTAGTGTATTTCTCTACTCAGACGTCATCGTGCGGCTGGTCCTGACGACCTTCCACCTGCTCTTTTCAAGGATAGCGGTGGGCTTCTCATTTAGTGCCTATCTAACCTATTTGGGTCTATCTGAGAGAAACAGACCGTCCCAGACAACTGGGGTGAATCGATAGTAGTGCCCATTTTCAAAAAGGGTACTCGCAGTGAATGTAGCAACCACAGAGGTGTTAGTTTGACTCCTGTTGTGACAAGACTTCTGGCGTCACTGATTCTTCGTCGTCTTACGGTGGCACGCGAAACCTTGACTCGTGAGAATCAAGCGGGATTTCGACCGGGTAGAGGCTGCGTTGACCACATCTTCACACTCCGTCAGGTGTTAGAGCAACGCCATATGTACAGACGACCCACAATCTTGGTATTCCTTGACTTCAAGGGTGCGTTCGATTCTGTCGATCGGTCAGTGCTGCTAACTACACTTGCTCAACAGGGTATGCCCCAGAAGTTTGTAAACATAATCCGATCCCTATATTCACATACTTCTGGGCGGGTGAGAGTGTATGGTGAGCTCTCGAAAAGCTTCCCTACAAAAAGTGGTGTCCGACAAGGATGTCCACTCTCTCCATTCCTATTCAACTTCATCATTGATGAAATAATGAGGCGAACGCTGGATGGTCTTCAAAACCCCGGTGTTCAAATTGTTGCTGGTGAGAGCCTTGTCGATCTGGAGTACGCAGATGACATTGCCCTCATCTTTGAAGACCAAAACGAAGCACAAGCCCTGTTGAATAGACTGATCACCATCATACCATCTTTTGGCATGCGCCTTGCACCTTCAAAGTGCAAAGTCATGCTTCAGAACGTGCAGTCTTCGAACATACCCCTTACAATTCAAGGAGAATCACTGGAGGTTGTGGAAAATTTTACATACCTCGGTAGTTGTATTAGCTCTGACGGAAGTGTGTCTGATGAAGTCAGTGCAAGAATCTCAAAGGCTCGAATCACGTTTGCTAATTTGCGTCACTTGTGGCGTCAAAAAGGCATCTCACTAGATCTTAAGGGTCGTGTGTATCAGGCTACAGTAAGGGCTGTGTTGTTGTATGGGTGCGAGACATGGCCTCTGCGGACAGATGATGTGAGGCGTCTTCAGGTTTTCGACCACCGATGCCTCAGAAGCGTGGCTGGTTTTGGATGGCGTCAGCGTGTTAGTAACGAGGTGATTAGAAAACGGGTATTTGGTTGTGCTGCAGGTACTTCAATCGGGGAAAACATCCAGCACCACCGACTACGATGGCTCGGTCATGTGCTACGCATGCCGAAACACCGTCTACCGAGACGAGTGTTGTTCTCCGTGCCTCCTTCAGGATGGCGCAAACCGCGAGGTGGACAACGTATGACTTGGCAGAAGGGCGTGAAAGAGATCACGAAGAGTTTGGGTGTTGTTGGTGTTGTACGCCTTCCAGGATGGGGCCCCCGTGACCCCGCCTGTACTTGGCTGGAGACGTTGCAAGAAATGGCGGCTAATCAATGTCAGCGGCATTCATGCTGTCAGTTTCTTCCAGATTGTCTGATTGAGCGCTTGGAGGCACCCCAGAGTGCTTGACATAAGCCAGCGCTAGGTCACCTCCATCACCCACTCTTTTTTTCTTATTTTCACTCAAGGGCATTAAGTATAATTAGACGAACCTTATGGTTGTACGGCAGTGAAGCATCAGTGTCAACACTGATGT
The DNA here is from genome assembly GCA_004794785.1 of Opisthorchis felineus. NCBI lineage: Eukaryota > Metazoa > Platyhelminthes > Trematoda > Opisthorchiida > Opisthorchiidae > Opisthorchis > Opisthorchis felineus. Next base: position 79,493 of record SJOL01004107.1, on the reverse strand, counting down.
TGCTGTCTTTGGTGATGATGGTGGTGATGATGATGATGACAATGATGAGGATGACAATGATGGTGACGATGACGAGGAGGGCGGCAATGACGATGATGATTACGAGTATGAATCCTGTCCCTTCCACGTAAGTGATGTTTATCGGATGAGTGGAACTCACCTGCGCAGCATGTTGCACGTTTTGCGGCGGAAGCATGTCAGCACGACTAAAAAAGTAGTGTTTTGTGCATCGGGCAAGCCTCACACATTCCAGCCCATTTGTTACCGTGCTGCACCGTATTTGTGCATGCGGCATGTGGCTGCGAGATTTATCACGTAGCAAACAGCGGTATAAAAGACACGGCTTGATTGTCCATTTTCGGGTGATCCGAACTTCTTGGGCGGAGCTCTGAAGATACTGATTAGCGCTGGCTGAAGTTTTTGAGGATATGGCTCTGGTTCATGATTAACGGTGAGAAAGTTCAAGATTTGTTATTGTGACTGTTATATCCTCTTTGGTAATGTATCAGTCAGACTCGTTAATTCACCGGAATGGAGAAGACAAACAACTTCGAGGAACTTATACTGCAAACAAGTGGATCGTTCCGCGATATGGAATTCAACTGAACCAGAATATAAAAAGAGCTAACAGTCCAATAGGATGTCACTGAGAGGCTGAAATGTAGAAACAAGGTTTCAGTATACAAGACAAGTCGTTGGCAAAGTAGATTTGTTCGTTTGTAGGTAGTCCTCCTAACCGTGACCTCTTTGGTTGGCTACAAAGCAACGGAGACTTACAGAAAATATGACCTACGCGTCATTTTGTTTGCCTGATGATTGTCTGCATGCAGAAGTCACCCTGCACGGCTTCGAACTGTCGCCTTCATTGCGCTGTTGTTAATGCGAACCTATTCTTCATTTGGTGAGGAATACCGCGCCAGCTGTACTCACGGTTTGCGGCCAACTGTTGTTTGTTATTATTATTTTGGATTTAGTTTAAGCTTATTTGAATATACCTCATTTTTATTGCTTGCCTTCCGTTGCAGCAGTCTCAATGCGCTTGCGAAAGACGCGGAATAGCGCGGTAACACCCAATGCATGTGACGGACAGAAGAACAGTTTTCTCGAGAGTAAACCGCCAATTCAGTACGTTATCCCGTTATTGCCTTTTTATATTTTACTAGGACAAGGCAGGAATTAAAATTCCGCGAACTAGTGAGTCATCGCTCCTCAGAATCCGTCACTCTGTCTCTTCTCTGCAGTTCCGATATGCGAGCACCAAGGAGCTTATAATGTTTCGCCTTGGTGTGCTTCTGAGCTCAATTGTGGGCGCTGCCTTCCCGTTTTCTATTTTTGTATTTCGCCTGATTGTGAATGATTTTATGGATCCAGATGTACAATCTGCATCTCAAAATATCTACAGAACATCCATATGGTTCTCCGTGATTGCTGCGTGCGCGTTTATTTTAGCATTTCTGCAAACTCTCGCAATTAACCTTTCTTCAAGCGCTATTTCCGAACGCATCCGTCTCAAGTTCTTCGAGGTACGTGCCGTCAGTTGTGGTCCTCATTGGTTGGATTTTCTTTGTGTATATGGAAGAATTTATTTCCCAAGACGTTTTTAATTGTCAAACGGATGCACTCTTGCTGAAGTCTTTCTGAAGCATCTTAACAGAGAATCATCATCACCGTCTGTACATCGCATGCGTAAATGCTTACTGTCTGCGCTGGTGTGAGTTGAACTTCGTAGTGGTACTACGCTGGTGCGCCTTTGTGACTCGCCGACATATCCCAGAAGGAACTCCTATATTAGGTTGGTCAATTGGTAGAAATCCTTACCTACAGTCTCCTGGTTTTTGAAACCGGAACATTTCCCATGTATTCAGGTGAAGGAAGTCCACTTGAAATAACATAACCAGTTGTTACAGCGCCGAATAAGTAATGTGGACAATTCTGAGCTATACATATCTATCTTAGGCTACTGACGGGTAAATCCTCAAAGGACCTCCGTTGGGCTACTGTCATGAGAGCTGTTACGTAATGTGCCTACTGGAATAGCGCGTCACCAATGGCGTTTTAGGCTGAATTCATGTCACATTATCTGACACGCTAAATTTTGCGTGTTTGCATACATAATGAAGAGAAATGAGGACTCAGTCTCTCCGTCTCGTCTGCCACACTCAGGTGTCTACTGTTACTCGCCAAGTGTCAAGCAACCCTCCAGCAAGCCTCATCGAAATATTTACGATTTTCATATATCGGTCTTTGTGAATCAGTAGAAAAACAAGAGGGAATACGGATTTCTTTCAGCCCTGTTCTTCACGCAAATTTGCTCTTCTGTACCGGAACTTGTTAATGGTGTCTCCTTAAACACCGAAAAGTGATTTTACTTCTGTCCTGTGCACAGTGAACACCACCAATGGGGGTTATCAATTCTACAGGCGTAGTATTTGCAGGCTCAGATTATGTTGCACTAAGGCATCCAAAAAGCTGTTCCGTGGAACAGCTCGTAGTTATAACTATCTTGAGAAAAATATTCCCCCAACAAGCGAAAACCCCTTGACACAAACATATTCGTATTAGAGTGATCAAATGTGAGTTGTGACACATGGTTAAACAACATAGCTATCTGTACCGATGAAAGCAACTTCGTACGAACAGGACTCACTCCACAGTTCTGGATCCCGACGACCCTGGTAGGTTGGACGCATTCCAGATATACGTCGGTGTGTGAGAGAGAGACAGCAACATCAGTGTTGACTCCGACACTTCATTCCTGCACAACCACAAAGCTCATTTAATCATGTTTGAAGCCCTAAAGTGAAAAAAGAGGAAAAGAGTGAGTGAATGAATGAGTAAGTGAGTGAATGTGTGAGTGAGTGAGTGAGTGAATGAGTGAGAGAGTGAGTGAGTGAGTGAGTGTGTGAGTGAGTGTGAGTGAGTGAGTGGAGTGAGTGAGTGAGAAGTCTGGTGTTAGCCTGCCGAGGTGTGTGCATCTTCAGGTGAACTTTTGGAGGTAGCCGTAGCTTTAGTCTGCTTTTTTCCCGCTCGATTCGGTGATTTCCAAGCTAAAAAATCTCGCTTTTTCTCAAGGGAATTCAATTGCCAATTTTTTATTTACGGGCTTTCTGTGCGCTAATAGGCTTCACAAAGCTTCGTACCATCAGTTTATTTATGGAACATCAAGCAGCCCAATGTGGTGCTTTTCTCTTAGACAGATCTCGCTTAGATAGCATTTCCCACACAAGAGAGCCTCCTATAGTCGCGATTTTTTTTGTTAATCAATCCTCTTCGTAACCACGCCGTAAAGGAGTGCCCGATCCAAAAGTCGGCTTATGCAAATAAGGCACAATACATAGCATTCTTCATCACCCAGCTTGTCCAGAACCACTTTATCGTTCAAGCCTTCTAATAGTTTCCATCTCCGAAGCAGTAGTGAGGAACGGGGACGCTGCTGTCTGACCCAAAGCTACTCCTGGTTGACGACGGTTAGTCTTCGTGCCGACAACACCTCTTAGTGTAGAGCAACCTGGTAGAGCAAGCTAGACGTGAATTCAGAGTAAAAACAACTGAAGTGTAAAACTGGCTGTTGACTGATTGGACGATCATCTGACCACTCGTAAACAGTCTGAATTTTTCTTTCAAGTATCTATCTACCCTCGCGGTGAACCTGATAATTGCCAACCATGGGCTTGTAACTTTATTGGGTGAAGAAAAGTCTCAACTATACGAGCACCTTCGTCTTGGTTGTGACTCATTATATGGACGTAGAGTAATGGGACACGTGACTCCTTGGTAAGTATTCTCAGGCCGTGGTCTAAAAACAGCTGACTTTCAAACTTATCCAAATTTCAGTAGTTATGCTCACCTGAAAGAAGCCATTTCTGTGTTTACGCGATAAAACAAAAATCTTTGCACAATGCCAAGTTGTGAAATTGAGTTTCCACATCGGTGAAACCCGTGTGCGTAGTATCCTGGACTTGAAGGGCAACTTCAAACAGTAACTGGGAGCTGAAAGGTCATCCCACAATACGCCAGTGAAACATCGTCGCTGTGGACTTACAGATTTCAGTCAGGGCGTCTGTGAAGATTCCCAAAAAAATCCGCCTATTTTTAGTATAGATAGATTGCGCGGGTATCTGTGGATGGGTGAATGTTCCAGAAGCGATATAGCATTAACTTTAAACTTTTGAGCGGTGTATCGGCCGTAGTTCCTTCACGCACACTGTCATATTGACCGTATAGGGAACTTCAACCGCTCCCAACCCGTGTGTTGGGAGCAAAAAGGTGGATAACAGAATGAATCTCTCGGCATACAACTGGTAGTAAGTCTAAACCCATCATAACTTGGAAAACTGAACGTCCATGGTGCTGTAAAAATACGGACAGGTATCGTGGATATTACCAAAGAGAAAATATGGATGACCGAAGAAAATCCGAGAGATGGCTGAAAAATTTCGACAATCAGGTGAATTCGGAAGGCCGGAAAGTGATCTTGTTTTTGGAGAATTCTACTACACATCTCTGGGACTCAGTAATAGCAAGTCTAACTGTAACCCTTTTTCGGTGTCTAGCTGCTATGCCACCTGAAGGAGGCACGAAGGCCGAGATACTGCCGGGTTGCCCAAGACTAGACACAAGCAGTCGAGGTACGGATGTCTGGTTCGAACCACGAACCTTCTGGTCAGTAAGTTCGTGCCCTAACCACTGAGCCGTCTCAGTAATATGAGTCTCCCTTCCCTATCACCAGACACCTTAACCAAGCTTTGGAAGTAGAGATTAAACATACTCTTACACGTCAGAAATATCACAGAAAATTCTGGCGACTTAACTAGAGCTTCTTTCCGGATAGGTTTTTGGATGCTTGATCTTAAGTATTCTAGACGCAGCTTCTGTGTATCATGTTGTGAATGAAATATTCTTGGGACCAAGTTAAACTGACGATTACATCCACTGTTTTCGTAAATATGGGATCGGCAAAGTGTTTGCTGATGGACTAAACGTGTGATGTAACGATGACGTCATTGATGAAACCATCACGGTGAGACAACTGTCGAGGAAGATTTCACCGACGGACTATGCTGCCATCGGTACGTTGGCAGAAATACACCAGATTGAGTTGCAGGTGACATGCGTTGACATGAAAGAAGTAGGAAGGACTTGAGACAAGACATTATCAGTGAAGATGAAATGAGCCTCCGCAGCCAAACTGCATCCCTGAAAAAGCAGTCTGTGTTGTTCAATTCCCAAAATTATTTTTGCACAGTTCTTGGAAAATCTCGGCTGAGGTTGGGACGATTTAAACAAAGCTGACAGTTGAAAAGCGACACAAGAACAAATGAACGACGTTTAAGTAAACTCCAGTCTGGGAAAGCTCATTTCGTATTTTAACAGTAACAACTACCCAGTGTAGAATGTAGAAATTTTCAGCAGAAATTTCTTCACATTCATGCCGGTCCTGGTTCTTAGCTGAACGCATCACTTTCCTCATATCAGAGACAGACTGTTAGTTTACGCTCAAATTACAATGGTCTTGCTGCTGTTCAGCAGGACATGTCTGACGTACAACTAGGGAGCTCATTAATCGAATACGTGAACATTATCCACGCCGGTTTGTAACAGCGAGTTACGTACTGCAACCTTTAGCTCGTACTAATTACAGCTTGAACCCTAGGTTAGCCTTCAGAGCAATTCTATCTGAACGGGAATTACCGTGCTCTTCTTGGGATACTGTTCGGAATCGAAATGCCCCAGGGTTCTCGCCACCTGCTACCAATCGCCGGCCTGTGATCTAGACGCAAACCTGACTTTTTGACTCTATTGAAGACAAACTTGGCAGTAGCTCAGTCGTGACGCTTCCTATTCTAACATGAACACGGGAGCGTGAGGTGGGAACAACTCTAACGCTTCTATTTATTTCTGCACCTGGATTACAGCTGATCGAATGTTTCCTGACTAATGGTCAAACGCTAAAGAACTAAAGACCGTTTGGAATGATCGGTGCCGCGCATGGATCGAATGAAGGCAGGAACTACGTACAACCTCAAGGTAGTGGCTTACGGGGAAGAGATCTGAACGAGCAATATTTACGTCGATCTGGCCACTGAATTAACGAATAATCAGGCAGCAAGAGCTTATTCATAAATTGATGATTGCCTTCTGGAATACAGACGGGATAAGAAACCTTTAGAACACATCATAGTACACTTGGAGCCTCCCGAGACAATCTGTCCGTCAGTCCATTCTTGGAGTAGAATAGGAAGGTAACGGACATGCATCAGATCAGACATGCATCTGATCAATAAGATAGGAACGGAGTGGATGGGCGTCAGTGTATTAATGTTGTCTATGCAAGCGTCTGTAATCGCTCGATATTAATCCAAAGGATACATACGTATCAACTCAACCTCGACCTAGATATCCATGGGTAATCCAAACGCAGTTCCTGGTCTGTAGCTGTCTATCTCGCGCAAGTTATGATGCTGGACATCTGATGTTTAGCCTTCTCAAGTTTTTAACGGTGGTGTTCCTACTTAGGGATAGTGACTTACCCCACGACCACTTCTACATTTTTTTGGTGGCGTATACTCCCGAAAAATCCGTTCATCAATGACCGGACTGAGGAAGGGAGTCCTACTGACGGGAGAAATGCGGAAGCAGATCTCTTACGATCGTTCTCATTATAGACATGCGGGCCTTGTTCATTCTGCCTGGACTGTCGAGCAGGTGTGACTTCACACTCAGACCGCCCTCAGTATGTTTTCCAATTGACCCATGCGATGTCGTCTGCACAGTCTCGGGTAGTTCAGTCCATAAATGGTCAGCAGTTAATCAGTCTTGTTCACTTACTTTCCAGGAAGTTAGAACACCTGGTTAAGTGCCTGATCTGCACTAAGCTGACAGTACAGTTGAATGATTTGATATGATATTACTTGCTCGTTTTACGAACAGTCAGCTATTGCTGTTTGATCCTGCTCTGTGTTTCTGTTACTTCAGGCTATCTTCCGTCAGGATATCTCTTGGTTTGATCAACAGGCCGTCGGAACCCTGGTCAATCAGCTGGCTGATGACACTGCAAACATACAATTGGGAATAGGGGTCAAACTGACTGAATTTGTGCAGAACATGTCCAGCTTTTTTGTGGGTCTTCTCATCGCCTGTATAAGTGCTTGGAAGCTCACTCTCGTTGCTTGCTGTATGCTCCCTTTCATTATGATTGGTTTCGTCTCCTTCGGTGGTCTGACACATTATTTCATTCGGAAGGAATCAGAGTCCTATGCGAAGGCAAATGTCATTGCTGAAGAAGTAATTTATGGAATCCGGACGGTGTTGGCTTTCGGTGGCCAACGTCGAGAAGAAGAACGGTATGCGCGTCATTTGAATGAGGCCGCAAATGTTGGCGTGCGACAAGCTAGTATCTTTGGTTTAGGTAAGTCGCCGTTTCAACAGCTGGCTGCGCTTTCTGATCATTCAGAGTACTGGCTGACTAATTTTTTGTACTACTAATTTATTCTCGTTCTATTGCTGTCGAATTTGTAACGACAAACTACTTTTGATATAGCACGGTTGCTGTCTAATTGTAAGGATACTGAAACCTACTACAGTTAGATTTTCAAGGAGGGCCAATCTGAAGAGAAGCCGACTTCCAGGGGGTCTTTACAACGAATTTACTGAATAAATGTCCATATACAAAGTGTAGTTCATAGTATTAGGCATGTGCGCCACTACTTATTATGGGAGATTATCATACCTGGAGAAGCCAATTCCCACAATGATGCCAGTCATCTCTTTTCTTAATCATATTTTATCTCTGGGGAAAGGCCACCATCAACAAACAATACCGCCACAGGTCGAAATTTGTTGTTCGGGGCCTGGCACTCCCATGATATATGCGTCAGGTTAAAATCATCAATCATTGGATGCCGCATGCGGTTTATCTGATGCGTGCTCAAAGCATTGGCTGCATTCGGTCACGGATTTGTCGGTCTATTCCCCATGCTGGGCCGTCTTTGAAAAAGGTACTCTTCTGCCTGAGTAATGCATATTTCTACATCTGCATGCAATGCAACCTCGAATTTTTTCCACGAAGGTGGAAGCTTACGCCTGTGAGCAGAAAAGGCTTTCATTACGTTAAATTTCATGCTTCAGTGGTGAATACATTGAAAAACGAAACCATTGTTATGAACCACCACAAATCGGCTTCACCAAAAAAGGGTTACTACATCTGTAAATTAGGGACGCATTAATGGGATTCAAGTGTTTCTTTCACCTCCTGATTTCTTCAACCGAATTTGTTGTAAGGAGGTCGCTTTACGCTCCACTCGCAACGATATTCAGGACATCGAAGCACTCGCGTTTGAAAAACAGCATAAACGCGGGACACACTAGATTCTCTCGGTAACGGAATTTTAATTGGCAAATGAATGTCTAAATTGTGTACGTCCCTTTTGGTGTCCATGTACGAAAAAGGCGAAACTGGTCGTGGGCTGCCGAAGAAGTTCCTTCAACTGCATGGGTAATGTTTTGTCCGGGAAGTATTACACTTACTTCAAACTGAAAGGGGCGGAGTGGCTCAGTGGTTAGAGCGCGAATTTACCGACTGAAAGATCCGTGGTTCGAACCCGACCTCTGCCTCTCGACTTCCCCTGTCTAGGCTTGGGCGACCTGGCGGTATCCCAGCCCTCATGCTTCCTTCGGGTGGCACGACAGCTAGGCACCGAAAGGGTGTTATTGCTGAAAGACAAATTGGAAAGTGGAATGAGCGGATGTGCATCCACTCAAAGTGTGCCGCAGGTTTTCCGACTGATATGAAAACTACCCACGAGTAGTAAACATGGAAAATATGCCTACTACTATTACTGCGCTGTTAGCACACTAGAGATGCACTCCGGGAGACAAACCTAGGATGGTGCTCTGGAGATTCTGAGAGTGATGTTAGTTCTCGGCCGGTTTCGGTAATCTCGCCAAAATATTTGTGGAACGGTTCAACGTATGACATCTTCCATTGACTTCCTTTCTTTGCTCTGTTACTCAAATGATCCGTCAACATCGCGTAGATGACCGCCCTTGCTACGAATCGAAGGAGATAGCAAATGCGAAAGTTTCCAATGTTATTGTTCAAAACCCACTTTTCTAAGGGAACCGGGTGAGAATGGGTTAAATAGGATACAAATGATGCGGTAACTAGAACTGTAGTACCTACCCCATATGGTTTTCAGCTGCCGGTGACGATGATGCACGAACCAGTTTCATAGGTTGTTCGCGGTAGTTATCGCGTTTACTGCCACATTCCAAACTTTGATGATAAAAAAGCCGATATAGCATCCTTTCTGCCGTTTACAATCCGCTGAGATGACCTCAGTCGACTTGTGCACGCCTCGAGGTAAGGGACCAATAAGAGTTAAACTTTGTACATTGCCACTTCGCAAACAATAGAACAATTGCCACTAGAATGCACAGAATGATGGATCGTGAGTAGGACGGCTTTATTGTCTCGCATAAAGAACCGTAAATTGATAAGAGAAGGGGGATTGACGTACGAACCATCGTCGAGTGAACAAATAGACGTGGGATATGATGATCAAATTCCGCTGCACATCAAGTCCGAACTTGTTGGGGTATACGCCCTCACTTTCTATCAGACCAGGCCGGATTACGTAACATGTTACATTTGAACTTTGACTGTTACTCATTCAGGGGGCCTTTTTCACTGACTTGACCTTTTGGGATGGTGTCGGTGAGTCCTTCCCGCTCAAGTTACTGACGCTATCAGTAACAGGGACTTTGTATTCACACCACCCCTTTGAACAGTCCTCCTCTCCTCACGCAGCTATTCTGGTGAGGCTTCACCAGAAACAGCGAGTAACCGGACTAATTGCGCCGGGACATAAGGTGAAAACATCCTACGATTCTTGCAACTATCAAGGATTTTTTTAGCTTCTTAACAGCTCTTTTAATTGGTCATCTTGACCTCGTAACGAGTGAAGCGGAACCACGGACGAGGCCGCTGTCACACGCACGGTAATTTCCGAACTATGCTGCTCGTCTCAGTCTCAGTACCGAGCCCCACACGGCTGAGCCGTGACTTGCGTTGCAACCACCCATTCGAGCATAGATCTGCAGTCGACGCCTTAGGAGACGGAGTAGGCGGTGGACGTGGAAAACGAAAAAAAGCTGGCTAGTCTATATTACCCACTGGGCCACTTTGGCCGTCACGGGAATACCGACGGAACCGTCCAATTTGAGGAGAGGCCGGTCGAAAGTCCACAATGAGTGTTTTACAGGATTTTTTTTGTCTCTAGGTGGGCCACTGCGATAGAGGGTCCAATGTTTCCTTCCAAAAAAACATTTTTAATCCCCAAGAAAGATCACGCATCTGATCACCCATAGGAACTTACAGGGAAAAACCGTATGTGTCGAAAGTCGCAGGCTATTCCGAACGCATTTTGAACTTCACCTCGGCCTGTAGTTAGCCAACTCGTGCTTGATTTCCTGCCCCCTATACTTTTAGTTATTTTGACTGATGTTCCGAACGCTGATGGAAACCGGATACCAGTGACCTTACAAGGTCGATTTTTGGTGTCGCACACCTTAATTTTTCATCGTACAGCCAAGGTTTACCTGGATAATAAAGCTTGTGTTATAAATTACGGTATTTGGAATGTGGCACTTGAAGCAACGTATAATGGAAGCCAACGCCAGGATGGTGACTATTCATAGGTTGATTTTCAGAATAGTTGTGCAGAACTTTGTAGGTTTCTGTCAGTAGTCGATGCACATTTTTTGCAATTAACGACAACCCATTACATTCACGAAGAGGATCTATCTCCTCTCCCCGTCGTGATGGCCTCTCCGGTGAAGATGTTCTGTTCAGGTTTCGCTTCACATATGCCTCACGATCTTTTTGTTAGGACGCGAAAATGCACACCGTAGTAGCCGAACACTGACGTCTAATGGCGGTCACTACGGCAACCCAATCAGTTTTCTACTTCGGATCCTCACAGCTGACTGTGCATCGCACCGCTCACTATCTACGGAAGTTTCGAAGTCCCTTAGTTGAAGTCGTTACAGAAATGCAGGCGGTATTTCACCTAATAAAGAACCCTCCGAAAACAGGCACTCTGCTGGAGACACCACAACGGCGTTCTTGTTCAGCTGTGACTTGACACATGATCCACATGAAAGAAGATATTCTTACTGGGATAATCTGTCGTGGGAGTATTGACGTAACTGACCTACCAATGCGATTTGGCAATAATTTTGGCATCAGAGTACAGTTTTAAGGGAAGACAGGTGTTACCCTGCTTCCGTTCACTGTAGCGTTGAATACATACCTATTAATCTGGCTCCAAAGCCGCAGTCCCGCTTTCACTGTTGAAAATGACTATCGTATTCGGGAAAACACAGACTGTAATGAGTGTTGACCACCCCCTTCCAACCCTGTCACCGACCTCATCTGTTTCGTTTTCTCCGTTTGACTAACTATCATATCTGCTGGTCAAGTATACCTCTCTCTTTGCTTTCTGGCTACAGTGCACCGCTTAATCTGTCCTGCAAACTGTTTCACCTGGGTTTATTTCTGTGTGTCTTCGTCTTCCAGCGGCTGGCTTCATCAGCCTGTCTGTGTACTCCTCAGCCGCGCTGGTTTTCTGGTACGGCATCAGTTTGTTACATAAAGGAGAATATGATGCTGGATCCGTTATTCTGGTAAGTATGCGCTTATAAGCTGTCTATGGGCTCTAGGCTATTTACAAGTACAACGTATGAAACCGCATCAAGTCGGTCCGTGAGTGGTTCCCCTGGCCGAATCCGTCCATAGCGGTAATGACTTTGCCCGAAGTGGGCTGTAGGAAACCAGCACCGGAGTAAATAAGTAGGCTACACTGACTTACATAACAATTCGGTTTTGACGTGAGAATCACCTGGCACCCAACTGAATCTCTCGTTTATGATGTTCTTAAGAAAGTGAATGTGTTGCACCATGCCGCCTCATGTTTCAGTTGGAACGATTTTCGAGATGTCACGATACATATATAGACATAATACACTACTCATAAGGTTGCTGGAAATTCTTCGATAGCCCACGACCGGTTTCACTCTTCTTGGGGCTCATCATGTATACTCAGGCCCCGAGTTTCTGTCAACCTTGTTCCACTTGAACCCAAATTACACGAACTTAGCGAAATACACTCATTTGCATACCGATTTGTTTTTGCCTACCGGATGAGCCCCAAGAAGGGCGAAACCGGTCGTGTGCTTTCGAAGAGTTTCTAACGACCTTATCAGTAGCGTATTACGTTTAAATAAGTAGGCTGTTATTTCAGTGGGTTTGATGACTGTTCCTTTATTCCATGTTCCTTAGAAATTAAAGCTATTCACTCAAATATTACCGTACCTGACTAATATTCAAATGTCCCAGTGGGAATCTAAAGCGATTTCTAAGCAGATTTATGACTTCCCAAGTGTATGCTCACAAACCAGTTGTCTCACCCTTTCTTAGGTACTTCTTAAAATGTACAAAATATGTACTATTTCCTGTGAATTTAGGTGAGGAGGATTGTGTTTAAGATTGCCCGATAATGTTGATGATGTAAAACTTCAGAGATTAATCGCTCCCTCGACATAACGTGCTTTTGAGCCTCATTAAGGAAGCCAAGAAAAGCTGGGAATCGTTTGAAATCATTTTTATCCACGATTCGCTATTTTTCCTTATTTCTCCTAATCTGTATGCCCTCTTTGTCGTGCATTTTACAAAGAATTTTGGTTCTCTTGGGGCGATTCTCATGTATTCTCAGCTTACAGATTTCTTCTAGACCGGATATTCACCGGTTGGTGCATTTTCCTTCTGGAATTGAACTTTATTTGCATTGGTCGACTGAATTCATCTTGATTTAATTACTTTTGGTGACTGGTTCCTTGATGGGATGAGTCAACTTCACCTGGTAACCGATGCTGTTCACACACAAACCTTTCTGAAACTTTGTTGGAATTGTCGTAGCCATCGAACCAACCTCTGGATGGAAATGTTTATCGAACTTTGAATGGTTAATCCAAATGCATGTATTTATCAACAAACAGGCGGCAGGCTGGTTTGCCGTAAAGATTTTCACACGAGCCCTCAGTAGATTAGTTCGATGAATTGACTGCGACCATCCTAGTCAATGAATTGCACGGCCTGTTACCACTCATGGGTATTCAGACACCCAGAGGACATCCGTTATTGTAAATCAACTTCTCCAAGCTGTGACGCGAATGGTAGTCATAAATCATATGTTGTTTCGCATTCCTTGAGGTTTCACTGTAAAGTGGAAACAAGTGGTTTAGGAATCATGACCTAGTTTCCTTATTTCAATGGTTTGTATGCAGCGGGACACCGCCTTAGCCGATAGGCGGAGAACGCAACCGGATGCGTTGTATACACCGCTTACACAAGTCGCCCGTATCGTTACTTGTTTGTTCCAAAACTAGACAATATGCATTCTACAAATGGCATGCACGCCTTTATTGATTTCTCGCACATCTTACCAGGTATCGTTGTTTTGTCCGACTGTTGTATCTCCGGTGTGCTGGATGCTGATCCGAACACCCGAACACTGTAAAGTTATACTTTCAGTTGCACATCTTTCACGTACTCCACCACTATCGCTCATACATTTGATTGTTAGGCAAAAAGTGAAGCTACCTTTTTCCCGACATAACACTACTTATAAAGTTGATGTGAACTCTCCAACGGCTCATGACTGAGTTCGTTTCTATTGGGCATATCAACACTATCAACATTATGGTGATCGCTTCTAAAAGTGGCTTTCCGTAAACACCAGTGTACAGGCCAGACTGGTTAGCGTCTAGCACCTAGAAATAAACAGCCTTATATGTGTACCACGTGTACGCGTTATAAATGGTGCGGCCTACGGGACCACGCAATACATACATTCTGGGTTTCAACTGTTTCGGTGCCCCTCGTGATTTGGCTCTTATAAGCTATCACCAACCGGTCTTACTTCGCTAGGTTTACACCGGAAGCAAGGCATTCAGCTGATCGCACTGGCGTCTCAGCACGCCGCATGCGGGCATAACCTCTTTTCCTCAGGAGTCCGTCAGTGTAGTTCGATCTGCCAAGCAAATCCAGAAATGGATGCCAATCCACCATACAGTGGCCCAAGAGGTCAATGAAACGTTTGAGACTTTTTACGACGGTCTCAGGGATGCTACTGCTGCGGATGGTGATGATGGTGCTATCAGCAAATAAGATTCCGGTGTATTCTTTTCCGGGGAATAGATTAATACCTTCACTAAGCTCCCGCTAAGAGGGACCTCCCAATTAAGACCACTTAACCGCGGTGTCTTATGATTTGGTTTGAAGTTGATGCGTTTTGGGTGACCATCCCCACGTTCCAACAACAGAGACCACCTTATGTGCCATCCAGGCGTAGTCTCGGCTCCCAACAGGCGCCTAGAAGCGAGATTCGAGTTTTGGGTCTCCCTACATTGAAGCGTCAAGTAGGTACATAACTACCTACAGTGCACACAAGTTGGTTTTCAACATTGGTAAATTTGCAAACGTAGTTTGCAGTTGTATGAAATTTAAATACCGCAGTAATCCATCGAACATAGACACTCTCAAAAAGAGATTTTTTATCCTGAATGCGGCATATTTCCATCCCACCTTCATCCACCACAAAGTAGGCCGACGAAAGTTCATTTTGGTAGCCAACTGGACTGTTGAAACCCGACGGTATACACAGTAACAAAAAGCCTGACCTGTCATTAAAACCGCGACAAAGTTCGAAGGTCAGCCGCTTAACAGTTCGTTCCATTCATAACAGAAATTCTTTATCATTGTGTAGACTTCTCAGTTCATCACCATTTAGCGCACAGTGTAGGATACTATCACCTCATTTTATATGTACTGCGTAAACAGTAGGACCAGGATGGTAAACAACATCCCATATAAATTGTTCGAAACTACCAACTTCAAGAGAGACCCGTCCAAAGAGAGGCCACATCCATGGAGATTACAAAACATCACTCTCTGAAAGACACTTTTTGGTGTGCGATGCTTGCGAAAAAAGACCACCCTGTTGAGTATTTCACTACTTCGTCCTAATATAATAACATAATAATAACAATATAATAATAATAATATATATAATATAATAATAATATAATAATATAATATAATAATACTAATAATACTTCGTCCGCATATCACATGCATTGGCTGATACTCCGTCCAGAAGTGGAACAGATTCATAGTTCACATACACAAATTGCTGATGATTTATTTCCACATCACGGTGATACTGACATCCATTTCCGAAATAAAGCCTTGGAATTTTAAACCTTTCCAAATGCCAGTTCAAACGCCAGAAACTGTCTGACATAACAGATGATGTGTTATCAATGCAGCATGAGTTTGGCCAGCTATTGTTTCCACCGTAATGGGACATTGTGAAACTACAGAGGTCTTATCAAAGCCAAACAAGCTAAAAGTAATCACTGGGTTTTGACCGTATATACCAAAATGAATGTGTCTGGATCAGTGCATGAATCCGTTAGCCGTAAACAAACTTAGACCATCAAGGTTTGTTTATGCATCCAAGAATTGTGATCCATAGTTTCATAGGTCCACTGCCGCACTATACAGAGATGTTCGTGCTGTATGCGGAGTCAAGAACAGTGCTGTGGTTGTACTATGCATCATTACAAGCGATGAGCAACTTGTTTTGGCGACCTTCAAGAAACTATTTGAACAGCTCAGAATAATTGCTCTCAAAGGATTCTCAGCGTTGATCCCAGCGTTGACAGAGGGAGATAGCTTCCTTACACAGACAAATATTGCGGATTCCCCAACAATATGCGCGTGGTGGTAGTAAACGTACTATTGATTGATGTTCTGAAGGTGCAATTTTGATGTACACAAAAGCAGTTTTTACAAAAGTCCCTTATGGCAACGGTGTCTGCTGACGACAAGTGTGCTTCTTATACAGGCGTAGTTGAAAGAGTTATGAAGGAGAGCCGGAACATTAATGGACTAGCTTCAATATTTCATCGTACTGTTATCGATATTTGAGATGCGTATAATTTCACTTGCTCGTATAGTCTATAGAAAGTGCTGCCCCCCAAGGGAAACCGACCTTACCAACTAAAACAGTTGAATTGTTCTCCATTATAACCTTTGTTCTACGGGAGTAGTGTATTTTCCAAAGAACACGTGATCCAGTAATTTCTTTGCTGACTGGGTTTTTCTGCATTCGTTTCACATAACCTTAGGTATCTCAGTGAGAAGTATACATAGATGCGGTATGTGTTACGCTTTTGCTCGGTTTTGTCCAGCCTTTGGTGGATCAAATGCAGTTTGGCCAAGTATTTTACATTTCGATAAAACATGCCTTGGTTCCTTCGGACTGTTGTTCGTTGGATATTTTATGCAGTTGCAAATGGTGATTTTTTTGTCCATTTTTCAGTGCGTGCTTGAGTTCATGAGTATCCTTGTTGTGGTGTGTCTCAAATCTTCCTTGTGCCCACTGTGCACTTATTAGCCAAACTGATAGCTCACCATCTACGTACTTGTCTGATATCTCTGTAGCGCACAGACTCAATTTAATATGACGTTAGTGTGTGCGCGCTGTGCTCGACTTGAATAAAATATCCGATTTGTCTCAACCACCATACCGCACCATTAGCCAAAGTTGTTTTTTGTCTGTTACATGCGCGTAGTAGTTGATCGACTTTTCAATCACTGTGCGGTCAATGAAATCTTATAGCTTGGTAGCCTCCGATGGTCTCTAGCAGAGCATACAGCTGACGTTCTCCTAGATTGGCCCCGGTCCTGCGATGCTCGGCGGATCAGATTCAAATTTCTCACGTCACCGACGGTATTCAACACTGATGCTTCGCCGCGGTACAGTCAATCCCGGTGAAGTTTCTTATATCAATGACAGAATGGGAGAGGAAAGGAAACGGATAATAGCCTAGCACTAACAGGTTATTCCTTCCAGTTACTTCCTCCGAAAGTTTTCACTTGCTTGCTGCTTGCTAATACAAGCGGCAGCGTGCTTAATAAGCAAACGGACATCGATAGGTGAGATTGGTAAGATGTCACTTATAGAATCATAAGATGTTGGCATAGGCAAGCTTCAGCGTAAACCACAGTTGTAATCTGATCCATTTTTTAAATCAAAACATTCAGAAGCAGCACCCCTTACGTATTCAGATGTCGTCCTGACAATATATAGGCGTTTTGACCGCTAAAATTCAGACACGGCAGTGCACTGCAGTCGTTGCGAAGCCTTCATGGGTGTCCTGCGCTGTTCGCCGGACCGGTTTGAATTAGAATAACAAGACTGTAAGAGAATGTGGTGGGCCTATACGGAATTAATTGGTTTCCAGTTTGTTGAGGCATATAGTAAAAATTATTCGCGAGTGCAATTTACACTGAGCGCTCGTATCAACGCACAGTGTTTGCCTCGTCTGAGGCGGAACTGTGTTTACAATACAAAAGCAGTTTTTCGGAAACAGATCAGCTAAAATATTCTATCAACGACCGTTCAGAAGCTGTGAGCTCTTATTTCAGTCCCGTACATCGTTTGACGCACATTAACCCCGCTGTGAAGCTGTTCGCGCCGACGGTGTCGATCGCTTTATTTGTTGACCGTGGTTATCATTGCGTTTCCATTGGTGGGGGCTCCTGTGCCAGCTTGCACGTACTATTATTATACAATGAGATACAGCAAGCTACCGGGACTAGCATTTCGACCACCGTTCCCCCTTCGTCTCGATTGCCAACAAAGTGAATGCAAGTGTTATTGTTGAGAGGCTAAAACACTCCGTTCGAAATCCTTTTACATAGTTTGTTGTTTTTCGCATCGGAAACATGTTGCTCTGCAGCTTTGATGTATAGGGATGACAACAACAACAACTGGACACTAATAAAGTGATGCGTGTGCATACGTCAGCACGTAATATGCAGTTCGGTCAAACGTGTCACCCAGCATATCGATATTACAGCTACCTATAACCGGCGTGCCTCATCAGGAATTCATCATACAGCGCTTGTCAGTGTCACGTTTCTTTTTTTTTAATCTTCGTTTTGCATATCGGTGACAACCAGAGTGGCTGTGACCTGTTGATGTGGACGCATTCATTTCGCATGTGTTCTGAAGGCGTGTATTTGGTTCTCTACAGCTTGTGTGCAGTTGCGGTTATCTCTTTAATCCATTGTCACAAGAAACGATCGTCTTGGGTGTTTGGCGTTTTTTTCAACACCCAAACGGTTGGTGTTCGCGTTTACATTTACAAGTCGTCACAGATGCTCGCCCAGACAACTCATCATCCTAGTGCATATTTTTCCTCAGTTTTCCCACAATGAACTTTGGAGTAAAGCCAACTGAAAATTTTCTTTAGTTTTACACCGGGTATGTCGTTTAACGTTGACGTCAGCTGCGGCTTTTGGAAATTGCTATATTTCCAATCGTGCTTGAAGCAAACTACATTATTAGGTATGTTTTTTAATGTCTGCCATTCCAGTTTCTCTACTTCGTTTCCGGGCTGCACCGTAATTGGTGTATGTTGCATTTCTTTTATGAGCTGAGATGGAGCTGTGCAAGAATATCTCCTTTCCCAGGTAATTCCTTTGTCAGCGGCAGCAACTTTGAATTAGCTGTCGGTAGGTTGGGTTTCAAAGCCTACCATGCCAGCGTAGAATTGGTATATGACTGATCGCCCTGAAACTCTCATGCTCCTGTGGACAACTGTGAAGCCCGTCTTCATCCAGCGTCGAACTTAAATGTGGACCTCTGCTCAACGCTCATCTAGTAAGGTGTGTTTGCAGGTTTGAGGAACACTATCAGGCCTTTTGTGTCAGGCAGGAGAGGGTAGATAAGAAGAGAGAGAGGTATTCAGTTCACAGAGTTGGACGAGGTCTGAAACGGAAGGGATGAACGAATGCTAGACCTTATGACCCATTCGAAAGTGATAGTGAAAAGTAGTTTGGGATGTGGAATGGAATTGGTTCATGTTGATATAAGTGTGTTCCTACCCACTTGAAACCAAACTAAAAACCACATCTTTCTGAAAGCAGAACTTCGGCTTGAGGCGTTTAACTGCGGCCTCCATGGAAGTGAGTTCCCGTTTCGATGAAATGCGATCCGGAACGAGTCTCATGTTACAGACGACTCACTTGTCAGATGTGGCGATGCTCAGAAAACAAAAGCAATCTATCATTGCAATGGTACATGAGTCCCATTCCGAATCGTTTTTCGTCATAACAAGGACTCACTTCCGCGTTGGGCGGAGGTCGCATTAACCATCTCAAACCGAATTTCTACTTCTAGAAGAAAACTCTTATAAACAAGAGGTTTAGTTGGATTCAGTTGAGTCTCCCATCAAAACCAAAATTGGTTTACAACTGAGGGTATTTGGCGAATTCCATCCAATTTGGGTTCAAGTAGAACATAAGGTTGACGGCAACTCAAGGGGTGCGCCTACGTGATTAGCCACAAGATGGGCGAAACTGGTCTTGGGCTGTCGAAGGATTTTCAGCAACCTTAGTAGTAGTGTGTTGCGTCTAGATACAATTTTTAGCTTGGCCCTATCGCCATAAGGACAAACATATACCAACATGAACCAGTTCAAATCTACATCCCAAACTCATTTTCACTATCACTTCTGATTGGGTTATAAGGTCTACCATTCGTTCACCCCTTCCGTCTCACCCCTAATCCAACTTTGTGAACTGAACACCGTCCTCTCCTTATCTCATCGCAGCATGTCTCTAATATCGATTTGCTCACCTATCCAATTCATCCACATGCTGTTTGGTTTATCCCGTACGCGCTTCCTTTGCCTGTTTCATATTCATTTATTGTGATGATAGTAGAAAGTCGAAGACTATGCCAAGAAACTAAGCGAAACCCGGTAGTCCTTTCAAGCCGGTATTTGTTTTCGGTACTTGCTTTAGCGTTCATTTCAACCGTTACAACTTTTAAGGTGACTAGGAGTGTTTATTCGGAAGTGGGATGGGGCGGTGGCTCTACACTTTGGTAGGGCTTTCGTTCCAAAAGCGCGGCACCTATTATCCCACAACAAAACCTACTGCATAGTCAAGTGTTAAACCCCATCGTGTCTATTTACGCTTGTAAACAATGAACAGTCAACCGGATAGAAATTTAATAGTAATTTTTGGTTCCTACAGATCATATCTGTTTAGGAGCCTGAGCTGAGTCCTACCTCGGCTATCAGAGAAGCTGCACCTTCAACATTAAGAAGAAATCCCACAGAACTAGTATGTTTTCCTGAATGCATCCTTTTTACAGCAATTTTGGTGGCGCGGCACTTTATTGTGTAACAGTGGGTGTTACGTTACATCACTTCGCTTTCTTTGCGGGGTGTATGCTTTTTCCGTGGCTTCGATACTTCCAGTGGTTGAGATGGCTCAATGGTTAGAACGCGAATTTACTGACAGGAAGATCCGTGGTCCGAACCCGACCTCTACCTCCCGACTTCCCCTGTCTAGGCTTGGGCAACCTGGCAGTACCCTAGGCCTCGTGCTTCCTTCTGGTGGCATGGCAGTTAGGCGCCTAAAGGGTGTGACAGCTGAACGATTTCGATAATTCCATGTCACCCAAAATCAGGTAGAATAACAGCTAGGACTCACAGCCAAAGGCGTAGATGCAAAAATGGCCGTAAGACAGCAAAAAAACCGTGGTATTAAGTTCTCTAGAGAAGGGCTGTTCGGATCTACCATCATAAGCAGGGCAAAAATCTTCGTCAGGTATGAAGGTCTGGTGGAAGACTTTACAGATGTCTTACGGACTTCCGAGCATAGCTTAACCGGAGTTCACAAGCCGTTAGATCACAGTTCATTCGGCGAACGTCAAGTTGAATCCTTTCCTCTGGCCTGCTTCCTTTATCTTACCTCGATTATTCCATGTGTGGAACTTCAAATCGAGCTGGCGGTTAGGACCACTCCATTTGGGTTGACTAGAGTGGGTACTGTTTGTAAGTTGTCCATGAAGCCATATTCAGTCATTCTCTTGGTTCGGTGTTTATCTCTCACTAAAAGCTCGGTTGTATTCGAAACCTTCATCTTTCAAAGTAACTTACCCTAGGTAATATGACGTGGTTAATTTGTCTGGAAAATTGATGGATATATGGGCTCAGCTGTACTCGGCTGAAATGGTTTAAACTCTGATGACATTCGATTTGCACAAAGAACGATAAGCCGGCGAACTTTATACGTCCAAAGGTGACTTGAACTGTAAAATGGAATCCAACTTTTATAGACAAGCTCTTACAAACCTGACAGTCACACGCTCACAAAACTGGATCGCATAAAACGTGTTCATGAAAACTGCACGACAAGTTTTTGGTTTCTAAATGCATTGTTTTTTTAAATCAAATCTGACCTTGGTTAACACTTTTTTCCCACTCAGAGTTGCATTGTAGTGGAGTTGCAGGTGAATATGTCCAAACCGTCAAGGTGAACAACATCACACGTTTTTTCAGACCTATAGGTTGCGTGAAACTGCTAGTGTTCACGTAATGTAATCTTCCAAGTGAGCTTGTTAATTAGTTCTCTGTCCTGAAGCGCAATGTGTTCAAATACACTTAAACTGTTCGCTAACTACACATGTTATTATACTTCAAAGGAAGGTGGAGTACGTCCCTTCTGGAAAAGGTTTAGCTTCCGAGAAAACCCAAACAGAATTCCGCTACCAACGCCCAATATGCGATAGTCTTCATCCCCGTAGGGAGGTTATCCCCAGGGTAGACCCTTTTCCCTATGTGATCTTCCTTGGAGGGTGATAATGAGAGAAAAACGTCTACACTGGCCACCTTTTTGATCTCGAGATATGCTTGATTCTGATCACAACCCTTCAGTAACTGTTTCACAACTGATGATTTGCGCGATAAAACTTCAGTATCTTTCTCTTGAACATAACTTCTCGAAAAAAGGCCTCCGTGTTCTTTTTTTTAATTCACCAATCTAAACTCTTATTTAAATTTAGGAAGTAAGGTCTTATTCTTCCGATAACTCCTTCGTTGTGTTATAAACGACACGTTCTACCCTCGATGTTCACCCCTTCCTGAACTCACCGTTGGGTGCACTTTTTAGTGACATTTTATTACCCTTTGTGTCCACTCTTTTGTTTCACCTCAGGTTTTTCTGAACGTGATTATCGGAAGTTTGTTCCTAGGCGGTGCTTTGCCGAATTTTCGCTATTTCTTTGCGGCAAAGGCCTCCGCAAAGTGGATATTCGAGATAATCGAACGGGTAAGTAAACTTGAGGTAACAAAACAACAGACTGTTTTGTGACCCGCGTTTCTAACAACTGCTTATAGGCTTGCTCTTTGTCCTGTTCCGCCATCTTGGGTTTGCTTTTTGTTGCTCGCATGTGACATGTAATCCGTAACACGAACCTATTCAATAGTTGGGGCACAGGTTATCATGAGTTTGAGACTGTAACTTCGTTGGACTCTCCACTCAATCCTAATACAAGCCATGTTCTAATCTGGAATCACCGTAAACTAGTAATATCTTACATCACCCTCCAAAAATCAGGCTAGAAATTTATGACACTCTATAATCCGTTTCCATGATCACACTTTTGATGTTTCATAGCGCAAGCTTTCCTAACCTCTTTAGGATTTGTCCCAACTAGATTTTTTTCGTCTGATTTTGGCAGAAGAGAGGTGTATCTGAAACCTACGTTGAGCTGTAAGATTACTTATATTCCTTTTTCAAACATTTATTCACCGGTACCTTCGCAGCATATCAGGAATTTACTGACTTCAGCGTGTCAGCACTGAAATGATGTATAAGCCAGCACTTCTTAACAAATTAGAGTCGCTGGGACTGCAAATATGTCTTATCAGGTTAAGCGGTTGGAATGCTACGCATACCCAACCGTCGTACACTGAATTGGCGATGTTTCCTATTAGAAACCTTCGCTAGAAAAAAGTTCGTGACGAACAAGTCATTCCATTGGAAGGAGAGGCGGAAAAAGCCACATTTCACCAAATTGCAGTGAGATCTTGCTCCTGTGATTACTGGGGTCCATAAATTCTTGCGCTTGGTTGGAAACTCTGCAGTACATGGCACATGACCTCTACCGCTGACAATCATTCTGTCGCTCCAAAGCATGACTGCCAATCTAACGCTGTCGTGTGATTTTGTGCCGGGCTTTCGTTAGGCGAGTTTCGCAAATCATGCGAGTTTAATCGCGCTGGTTGCGTTTCTCTTCGATATAATACTTAACGGTGTGTTTGAACGCTGTTAGGATATTCGGATGCTTTGTTCCTAGTCGTTTTCCCAAAAAAGTGGCTGCTTTTGCCCAATACCCCTACCCGTCGTCTTTGTTTTCGTCATTTTCTGGGGCATCTTTTCATTGTTTTATGACAATCAGGCGTCAGTATTTGCTAGAGATTCATTGTTGTCGATCGTCGTTCTGTATCCATTAGCATACAAGATGTCGTTTCTTAGAACCAACGATAACATGATTACTAATATTCGGCTCGAGGCGCCTAGGGAGTAAAATTTGATAGTAGGAACTCCAGATGAATACCGGACAGTGTCAACAGAAAGAGGATGGGGACAAGCCCAGTTAGTGCAACCAGCTTTTATGAAGTTTGTTGCGTCCTAAACTTCCATCTTGTGAATTGCTACTCGGACACTGGAACGCGGTTTTTTGATGACGTTTCATGAATTCCAAAGCTTTTTGTTCGGGGTAGAAAGACGTTGGAGTTGACCTCTTCAGAACAAGAAAATTCTATAGAAATCTGGCGCGGACTGTTTGGTGTTTGCCCTCCTAGGGCGTCGTCTCCCAGTGGTGGTGGTTCCCCTTGAAGAGGGTTATTGTATTTTTATTCACCAATACTAAAGAGAAGTGGTGGCGCAACTCACTTGGAGCAGCCTCCATATTTTGGAGCCCGGGAAAAAGAAATCAGTCGATAGAGGAGGGCATTATTCAATCAATTAACCCATTGCTTCAGTACTCTCGCTTCCATTAAGCAACTGGATCGACTCTGCTGTTTCTCAAAACGCGTTAGTCCAACCAGCTTCTAGCGAATGTGGCCTGGTTTGTACAACTATATTTCCAACATATACCATTCTCAGTACAGACATGAATGATTTCTCCAAACCTTAAATACCACTGAGATATAAGTCAGTCACATCTCACAGGTTGTTGCTATCGATCATTGACCTGGTTCAAAGCCTGCTAAGCAACTAATACAACAAGCCCACTGTTTCCTGATTTCGGCTGCATGAATTTATACGCGTAACGTTCCCTGAACTCGATGCACTCCTGATCACAGCCCGCGATAAGTGTTGATGTGATCAGGATGAATGCTACAGAAGGTCACTCTACACAACAGGCTTCCCCCTACCTCATAACTTGTTCTGTTCTTTGAAGCCTTTTGACTGCTATTGTCAGCCAGTCAGTTCTTTAGAAGTCGAAAACTTGGGGGAAATCAGTTTTCGGTGCATCACTGAAGGCATTCCAAGTATAACAGAGGCATTTTTGTCTTTTGTAAGAAAACATTTCGTTGCCAATTCCAATGACATAGTTATGCTTGGAATTTTCGATTCGGTCATCGTTATTTCTCTGGTTGCAAAGCGACCTGTTTGCTTGTTCTCGAAATCAATCAATCGCAGTCATTCGGAATCGAGGTCGTGGCTGTTGGTTTCCGCATCCCCCTCCCCACAGCTTTCACATTTCCCATGATTATAGAGCGATTGCACAGCCGACAATCTGCAAAGACTTTTACTAACTTTGTGAGGTTGAAACCGAATAATGGTATCTGTCCCAAGAAATTTAAATGCAACTAAAAATACGAGTTTTTCAGGAAATCGAATTTCATACGCATAAAGCCAAAACCGAATGTTAGAGTTTGTGCAGTCGGGACAAACTTTTTTGTGTGACGGGCTATAGGTCACTCGGTCAATTGGGATTTACTGTTACAGCCCCAGTCTATTGAACTCGGCCATCTCACTCGTGCATAAATTAAAAATACACTCTTTTCGACACGATGCTTTTCTTTTTAGGATGCTTATGTTGACTCGCTGAATTACAAGTTATTTTCACTTCTACTCATAGTACTTGGATTCCCCGTAAAGTTTTAGTGCGCAACTACTCTCAACCATGTGAAATCTATGTGCTTTCATTTGTGTTAATCATCAAGATTTAGTCGATTTTTCCGGCACCTAAGATTATTTTTCACTTTGTACAGAGATTTGTTTCTCTTTTTTTCAGATTCCTCCAATTGATAAAAATCAGCAAGGTGTAAAACCCGACAACTTTTTTCAATCTTTGAAATTTACCAATGTCACGTTTTCTTACGCAACGCGACCAGATAAAGTGGTGAGTCATCTTTTTACGGACACCGTTTTGCAGATTTCCAACGAGTTAGTGGTTGATCAGATTTTTGCAGGTATCTGTAAGTATATTGGGGTCGTTCGATCTTTGGTTTTGCCGACCGGTCCCCGATGAGTGCTGCAAGAATCGACCAGTTGCTGAAGCCACCACCAACATCATCACCGTAGACAGCACGGCAATATTTGTTCAACACTGGTGCTTCGTCTATGTACAACCGTGATTTATTTGAATTTCTTTTTGCGAAGTGTGCAAAAAATGAAAGGAGTTCGAACAGTTTGGCGTTCAGTTTCGAGGCGAAGATCTTTTCGTCTTGGACACCTTCTTGACCTATACAGTCGGTCACTTTAGACTCGCAGCTCATCGTCCAGTGACACTGTTGTACTGCTTCCATATTCTGTACACAAAGCAGTGTCCAAGAGATTTGCTCTTTTGCTTCGCTCGTAATCAGTAACGACATCATTACAAAACTGCTTCATATAGCTGCTCGGGTGTCATACGACCACAAGAAAAGTGCTCTTTAGTTTTAGGTTGGGAGAGGAGTGGGTAGGGTAAGTAAATTAGACAAAAACTGGGCTTTCCAAAAATGTCAAGCCTATGGTGTCCATTCCTTAACAAGAATTCTTCTATGTCAGCATCTCGAAATCGACAGCGCTCCACTGAATGTTCTTGATAATTCTATTCTAGACGCTCGTTTATTTCGTATTCCTTGTAGGTTTTGGAGAAATTCAACCTCTCGATTGAACACAGCCAAACAGTGGCTTTGGTTGGCCCCAGTGGTTGCGGCAAAAGCACTGTGCTCAATCTCTTGCAACGCTTTTACGATCCGGTGTCCGGGACGGTGAGTTCATTACTGCATTACTATGTATCTGAGACTGATGTTCACTGGGAGGCATTACATCGGAGCTCATCAGTCATTGATTGGATTGATTTGCCCCTGTACTGAACCAAACCTCGTTAGTATCTCACATGCTCCACAATGGAAGGATCCGTTGAAAAGTTTTGTTCAAATCGGCTTCGTGCCTTTAAATCACCGAACTTGACGCGTCATCTCTAACTTCTCATTTGACGTAATCTTCAGTTATTGTTGGGCGAAGTTTCGCATAGACATGAAACCTTCGCCAGACCAATTGACTAGGTTACAAGGTTGGTCGAGTTTTAAGGCAGGCAAATGACCAAACAGCAAGATATTTTATTGACAGCACGCTTAATCCGTGTTGAAGGTTGAGTAGAGTTTTTTTTTCAGTGTAGATGAGTAAGGGATACACTATTAGACTTGGGAATACCTCACACGGTTTTGGGGTCCCGCTCTTCCGGTTAAGGATTTCTCCTGAGTGCCGTTCACAACTTGAGTGGTCTGTATAAGTTAGCGCTGCGACAAGTGGGTTAACGGAAAAGGTTACATGAAACTCATGTTACTTCAGAATAGCTGTTAATTACTGCTGTTGATTGTTAGTTGCAAACCGCAACGTCTCAGGTTGAGTGATCCGAAACCACTGTCCCCAAGCCGACCAGCTCTCTAACCGCTGCGCACTCCGCGATTTCCACCGCCTGTGTCGTCAGTCGCTGTAGTGTGAACCGTGGTTGCCGCCTCGAAACTCGCTCGGTTGCTAAGTTTGTTCTGTGTCTA
>SJOL01004107.1:0-51321 GCA_004794785.1 Opisthorchis felineus | reverse complement strand
CGAGCCTTGCAGATTCGTGCATTGACCTCATCTGTCACACTACAATCAGAACTAATACAACTTCCAAGATACGTAAAACGCTCCACAACTTCCAGTACTTCTCCCTGGATTGTAAGTGGCGTGTTAAGTGCGACTTTAGTGCGGCCGTTGCGTCTGATTTTGTGTGCGCAGTCTCCAATGCTGTAAATTGGGAGACGTTCCTTCAACCGCGTCAGTACTAGGGGTGACGTTTTTTCTTTCACGAATGATGCTCTAAGGTTCGTTGTGTTTAGCACCCCTCGAATAACCTCCATTGTTCCTGCTTTATATCTATTGATGACCGTACCAAACCACTCCTTAGTGGTCTGAGTATCGGAACCAGTACTCTTCTTGGCTAAGTCAGACCAACTGGGTAGCCAATATATAGAAGTCTTTTTGCGAATTCAATTTGGGCTGTTCTGCGGTTGGCTTTTGCACACCACTCTGACGCGACCGATGACTGACTCGGCTGGTGAGTAGTCTAAGAGTTCCCCCGTTCTTGTTGGTTCCTAATAAATGGTGGTTTTTAGTTTCTCACTACTCCTGCAGTGTCTAGGAAGGGAATTGGACTCAATCTCCATGTTAAACTTTGCACTGGAATAAAAAATATTCAGATATTCGTAGAAGCCCTTAACCTTATCACTTTCGATCATAAGGGTGTAATCTAAACGATGCCAAAAACTCTCCGTGATCATTCAGCTCAAACTGGAGATGTTGGAGATCTCGTTGCAAGACCGTGTAATTGACAGTACACAACCGTAGTAGTAGAGTGGTCAAAGACGAACCGACTACTGTACAAGCATACCTTTTTGCCCTCAACCATTTCATCTCCTGATAGCTGAGTTGGTTCTTGCAAGGTTACCTTACTTTCAAACCATTCGGCCTCGAGACACGTAACGTGAAAATTGCTCACAGTTTCTTCTGTCTACGAGAGAAATCCTGCCATGTTGGTTGTAAGGTCATAGGAATATATGATTTAGGTGTCAAGTGGAAAGCCCAACCCAAAATTTCACGAGCTCTTCCCGATGACCCACTGCTAAGTCACCAAAACAGACCTTCAAAACTGTGAGTGACATTCTGTAAGAATGTTCAACTCAGTTCATCTGAATCAGAAGAGCCAGACCATGAAACGTGGCCCAGATGCGTGTACGATAATCTCTCTAGCCCCTATGTACAACGTTTACTCACTCACACTAACTGTTAACAAAACGAAACAGACCTCGTAGCCTACGCTCAACACTAATTAAGCGTGCTATCAATAAGTCTGTTGATTGATTTTACATCTGCCTTAAAGTTCGGCCAACCTTGTAGCCCAGTCACTTGGCCTGACGAGGCGTTTATGTCAGTGCGAAACTTTGCTCAGTACTAAATCTATGGATTATTTTTTTGAACTTTTTCAAAACGATGTCTTCCCGGTTGATTCCATTAGTTCTTTCAGTGGGTTCAATCCGTAAGGCCCACTCTTATCGGTTCTTGATGGTTAGTTCAATAGCCATACGTTTTAAGTTCAGGCTTTTCCAAAAGAATTCAGACATTTCCTCTTTTGCAATCAGTTGCTGTCAAATGACTGTCTCCTGAAACAGGATTAGTGGGCTTCAGAAATGTCTGAGATACATGCTGGCTGGACGCAGCCTTCAGATGCCCGATCCGAATAAATCGCTATCCAGTTCGGCTGCAATGACGGACTCCGCGGAGACCGAGTTACTGCATGTCGCCCCTGAACTTACTGAGCTCCTCTGAGGTCCAAGTTTGTTTGGTGATTTCGGCATCGTATCTGTGCAACGGGTGCTCAAACGGCTACACCTATTTACTATCTGGTGTTCTGTCGTGTTCATTTTGGTGTAACATTATAGGTGGCATATTTGTGGAGCTGTGATCTGTAACTGATGACCTGACTGACTGACTGCCGAACTGATTAAACTGTCAGTCCACAAGGTATCTTGCAGCTCTACCCAATTCACGGGAGAGGATTCTGTACTTTTTCTCATCCCCGTAGTTTGAGGCTTAACTTACACCGTTTGTCTATTTAGGGACAATTTTTCTGGTGTCACTGAACGGCTTATGCGAATAAAGAAACTAGTGGCAAGTCAGACTCCGTTCGCTGCGTTTCATTCCTATCAGATCGCATCGTCATTCTGCTCCTTGGAAGCTCTTATCAGCTTCTTGGCGTTATCGCACAATGCCATCCACCCTGACCTGTGCTGGGCGTAGTACTTGAGATGTTCCTTTTGTGAGACAGCTGAATATCTGTGTCAGTTTGTGTTTAAGGTCCAAGGGAACGAGAACGTTTGAAGACTAACGTATTTCCGAACTGTGTCGGGGCACTACACCTAAAGATGCTATATTGCCAACCGTGAAATCCATCGGACATGAAGCTACGACGGGACAAAACAAGAGTTCAATTGAGCTTGATCGGCCAGCACAAAATGAACCGAAATTGGCAAGCACGGTCAATTCTCTCTCTAACGGGTAAATGTGACAAGAAGTTATACCTTCTGAAACCAAGAGACAATCCATAAGCAAGCGACACAAGCTCCTAAAAATTTGGGCCCCATTAGGTGGACGGGGTAGTTTTCATCCAACTAAGCTGGTTGTGTTCATAATCGTTTGATCGTACTTTTAAATGATGCTCACTATCGCTTGCGCCTAATTTGTTTACCTATTGCGAACTTTGACCGTGTCACCATAGTAACACGGTTTAAGTGCTTAACACTAGCAGGTCCATACGTTTACCTTTTCTTCGAAGTTTGGTGGAGAACATTAAGACGTTATCGGTAGAATTGTTTAGATGCAGGAAGACAGAAGTGCTCGAAGCATCCGCCTAAAACGATAACCAAACTTGCAAATCTCTCCGGATATTTTATTAACTAGACCAGTCAAAGGAGCTTGGATCGTGTTGCCGAGCGGAATCAGTTGCATAAACACATCTGAAGTCCTCATTGCGAAGCAATCGAAAAAGATAGATAGCAGCCATTGGAAAGGCATCCCAACGTCACATTTGCCGAAACAATAAAGGCGTTAGCAAATATGAAAGCAGACAATTAACACGAATATCACCAGACTTTATGACATACCTAAGGTGCATGAGCCACGTGTACAGCTGCGCTCGGTCCTCGAATTCACCTCATCACACCGTGTTTAGCAGGACAACCTGAACAAGTACGGTTGAAATTCTGACGCCACCACTTGAAGAGGAAGACCAGTTTTGAAATTTCGGCTGTGTGAAATCCGGAGAATTTCTCGCCTGGTCTCAGAACACCGCTTTGTAAATAGGACTCAGCCAACATTCAGTATATTCAGACCAATCAAACCGAAACGGGTGTCGCAACATGTACAATCAGACAACTCCTGTTAGTGTGCGCACAAAGTAATCAGCTCATTTCCAATTGGAGGATCTCCAGGTAGGACGATGTAACAAAAATGGAGACGGAGATGTAAACCAGTTCCCCCGAATATGTGGGTGCTGTGCATTCCACCCGCCTACCAACGTGAGCACCAGTGTGAAACACAATTGGGACAAATTGGGGTGCTCCCTCTCCTTTTGCACATTTAAACGCTTCCATTGTCTTCGAATGGGAAAGAGAATGCACAACGGAACGTTATTAATTTACTGCCTTGTATGGGTAAACGTGTCTGAAACATTCAGCATTGGCTAGGAAAGTTGATTAGAAGTTTACTTTTACAGATTTTCAGATGCTGTTCTGTCTATTTCTTGTGCGGTCCGCCTAACCAACACCGGATAATCCTTTTAACAAGGATCCGCAGGTGAATGCGCTTATCGTACTTCATAGTCTTCTCAAAGTTTTATTCCTAGCTCTCATTTGGGTCACGGTATCCCGTCTTTTGTTTGTTTACCATGATAGATTGAGTTCGACAACTGTGATTTGCGTGACCTCGATTTGCAATGGTATCGCTCGTTAATAAGTGTGGTTCATCAGGAGCCGGTTCTGTTCACCGGGACGATCGCAGACAATATTCGCATGGGGAAGCCAAACGCTTCTATGGAGGAAATAATCGAAGCAGCAAAACTTTCCAATGCGCACAAGTTTATTACAAGCTTCCCTGAGGTAAGCATGTATTTCTTTGTGAAGTAATCACTTGTCTGATAACTTGAGGTGTGACAGCCTCGCTCTGGATTGTCCAGCCGTTGTCAGTAGGCGTTCTGTCTGAAATTCTTGAATAACTGTGGGAAATATTTACCGAAACAACTAAACCTCAATATTTGTGCTGTCCTGTTTCACAGAAACAGGAAACAAACAACCGTGAAACACTCACCCAGTGATGGATATTTTCTTCGTTTCATCCAGGTCCGCCAGCGAGTTTTATGAGCTCTGCGCTTGTAAGTAACAAAAAGCGTTCTGCTGGGTTATTTCTACTTCTGTTAGTAAGGTTTCATGTCAAAGTCTAATTTCACTACAATCTTGCACAACCCTTCAGCATTAGTGGCTTGATCCAAGTGTCTCTGACTCTGAATGACAACTGATCATTTTCAGACACTCTCAAGCTCATTCCATGTGTACCTAATCGCGCCAGTTTTATAGGCATGTGTAAAAATCTACGGCTCTGTTTGTGCTCTAATTATTTAACTATTTGCTTTGCGCTCTGGAACTTATCATAACTGCCCAACGTTAGTGAGGTCAAATTCTCAACATTTTGCGTTACACTGTATTGGTGTTTTGTGATGATACAAATCTTAGTGTGAAACGTGGTCTGGGGTTGTCTCCGCTGAAGTGTCCATATGTTCTTTATATGATACATCTATCCGAATGTATTTCGAATTCCCTTGTTTCCAGGACATGGGTCTGCCTTTTCGCATGACCTAATGGTCCTCTGTACCGGAAAGATCCCCGAAAGAGAAACACACTCGTCAAGAGGCTAATTTTAGGAAGCGTGAACTTTCCCGTTGTGGTCCTTTCCGAGAAAACGACCTTCCCCCCTCCGCAAAAACGAAACAATTTCTAGATCCCCAAAGAGGGCATGTCATAATGGGAATACCTAATGCTATTGACTCCGGGTTTAACAGCGAATTATCAGTCAAGCATTTTGTATCAGGGACTCCAACCCCTGCCACCTCAGTAAACTCTTTGGTGGACTTCACTTGATGCAACCGATAATTCAGCATTCACCATTCGTTAGGAGGTTCCACAGTTGTGGTACTGGGAATGAAGCTGAATAATATGCTTGAACAACACTGTGTATGTAATAACGGTATTTTCCTCAGCTTAGTTCTCGATCTGAACCTCCCAAGCTAGCGTTCCCGTCAAAAACAACCACCAAAGGTGCGCAAAGTATAGTAACGCCCAAAACGTTTACAGCGCGTCGTATGTAAAGTGTATGCCGCGAAAAAATTCTGGAAATCCTGTCTCCTTCTGGTGCACCATTGGCAACCGGTATTCGGTGAACACTGGGTCGTGATTGATTGTCG
Organism: Opisthorchis felineus; assembly: GCA_004794785.1. Classification (NCBI taxonomy): domain Eukaryota; kingdom Metazoa; phylum Platyhelminthes; class Trematoda; order Opisthorchiida; family Opisthorchiidae; genus Opisthorchis; species Opisthorchis felineus. Next base: position 45,878 of record SJOL01004107.1, on the reverse strand, counting down.
GGTCCATACTTTCGACCAGTCAGAGTTCGCCTTGATGCCGGACCAGCAAGTGGCCCGAACTTTTCACCAATCGTGTGCGGGCTAGTCTTCTCGGCCGTAGCAGCGCCTGACTGCGAGCGGTAAAGCGATATCGGTGTGAAATTCCGCCTAACAGTATAATCCTATAATGATCAATCCACCGATACTCTCCATTGTTTTCGTTGTTACATAAGAGCAAATTTTCTAGATGAAACACTGTTAATAAAATCAATAAATCGTTCAGCTGTAACACCCTTTCGCTGCCCAGCTGCCATGCCACCTGAAGGAAGCACGAGGGCTGGGATACTGCCAGGTTGCCCAAACCTAGACAGCGAAAGTCGAGATGTAGAGGTTAAGTTCGATCCACGGACCTTCCGGTCAGTAAATTGGCCCTGTAACCACTGACCCAACTCGCCCCCCATAAACCACTCTATGATGCGCGATAACCTGAACGATGTTGGTTAATGATCATCTTACCGTTCACTGTGTTTCCCTGGTATGTGAACATTTGGAGTATCTGGAGCAAGTAAAATTTTATCACCTCGCTGCTTCAGTTCATTGTTCTTATAGGCCACTCCGACGAAGCTAGGTTTAAGAATGCCCTGGGGTTATTTTCATTTCGTAACACCTGACACTCCTCCAGGTTTTTACTTCAAGAAACATTATGAGTTCCTGTAGATACTTTGGTGACTTAGTTCCATATTGTTGATATTCCTCGTCATCCTACATGATCGCTTACCTTCTGAACTGTTCCATACACCCACGAGTGATCGCGCCATGCCATGGCAGAATTGCCTGAACTATCGTTTATGGAAGTATCACCGTTCAATTCGTAGAACCTGTATATTGCTTACCACTCCAAGTCTATGCTTTCCTATTTCCGGCGTTTTTCTCATCAAACTAACTTGAAAATATAAACTCCAACGATACGTCGTTCAGCTCTATATTGCGATTTCATCCTCACAGCACCCGCCGAGTGATTTGCCCCAGTAATCTGTCTGAGACAGACTTCCAGTCTTTCTGACATTGAATACTTGTAACATAATCTATTGTTTCTGTTTCACGGTTTCCTGCTCTGAACCCCATACTTCTGATTTTCTGTTCTTGGTTTCTCGAATGTTGAGACTCACCCGCAAAAGTAATCGTTACCCTGGTATCTGCTTGTCTTCAGCGTAGATGTTTCCGGCGTCACATCTCTGACACCAAATTTTGTAACAAAGACTTCGCTCAACTCTCGCCATAGATTTAGCGTTGTGGAGAACTTTGCGCTGGATGTTGTTCAGTATTAGTATCAGCAGTATTAGTAGAAAAATACTTTTAGTTTTTCATTTGAAAGCCTTGCCCGACTAGGTTGATTGGGTCAAACAGGTTTCGAACAGTACAGAATTTGTACACGCTTCGCTGCATTCCGGTTGTGTAATGACTATGCACAAGCTACCACTGGCATGATCCATTCCCGATGTTCCTCGGATACAGCAATATCCAGCGCTTCCGAGTCCCCATCATGTGTCCGTTTCCCTTCTTCCCGTCGTCCCCTACTCAAACCGGTTCATTGTTTTCACCGCGATCACTCTTGTACATGACTTTATGGTACTCCCATGCTGAAATCCTCGTGACAGAAGTAGTACGATGGTTAATTGTCTACCTCGGGTCCACGTATTTCATTGCGGCCCAAATATTTCATGCAATGAGATAGCTCAGCGGTTTAGGCGCGAACTTACTAACTGGAGGTCCGTGGTTTGAACCCAATCCCGTCATCTCGACCGCTCCTGTTTAGGTTTGGGAAGTTTGGAAATATCTCCGCTGTCATGCTTATTTTGAGTGACATGGAGGCCGGGTAGAAATATTTGTAGTCTATAAATTCCAACTTTGCTCCATTCTCGAGACTTTCTGTCAAGTCTGAGGTGAGGCTGTTTGTTGCTCGCCCTTCTTTGAGTTCATTCAAAACAATATCGTGCGCCTTATTGATACCCGGCCCCTTACTGTCAGCCTGTAAACACGTGCTCAGTTTTCGCCTTATTTCACCGTTAATACCGCAGGTGCCCTTCGGAGCTCACTTCTGTCTCCTTGCTAGTAATTTTTAATCGGACAACTTGTCTTTATTCATCCCTCAACCTCCAGCAAGTTATTTGTACCCAACTCTTCTTTTGTCTTTCTTCAAAAACGTGCCGTCTCTCGAAACCTTTGCTGCTTTTTGTTCCCCCTCACTCGTATTACCTTAAGCCAATTAGAAACTGAGTTACCGTTCATCCTGCTCCACTTTGAGTTTTGTGCTACGTCGTGCGTGTCGCTGTATTGTTTGATTGTTTTTTGCAAAGGATCTCTGATCATCGATTCTTCCTCCCCTTGTTGTTCACAGTTCTATAGTAAAACATAAATAAAATTGGTCCAACGCTTGATGTCATAATCGTCATCGAATGTGGATGTTTTAGTCACCCGTCTGCGGTTTCATAAATATCAGGCTTCCTGACGATCAGCCACCATCTGCATGATTTTTAGTTGTACTTTGTTTCCTTCTAAATTACGGTTCCGAACTTTTTTCCGGGAGCGGTGGACTTTGAGAGTGTCAATTTGAGATCTCATTTATTGTTCTAGCCTGGTATCCAGTGCTCATTGTGTGCGTATGACGGTCCGTTATGCGACGTTTTTGCAAATCACATCTCCAGCTGCTTGTTCGTTTTTTTTTGATTGCTTTTGAACTACAATGACACCGACGCTAATCTCAGCAGTTGCGCTGATGCAGAACGACACCTGTGTCGGTTCTCTTTGGACGTTGGACATCGTAGCTTTCGTATCAGATCAGATTCGGATTTGCCGTTTTTCACGACTTCATGGGGTCTGACCATAGAAGTGGCCAGCTTAACTTTTGGTTCCTCTTCCATTCACTTCTGCTCGGCTGAGATCTGGGTCAAACCGGATTCCACATTCATCATGCAATAAAGCCTTCATGCGTTTGTTTATCTTCTCCGGTTGCCTTTTACGTTTGCTCTCAGGGTTATGATACCAAAATCACACAAGGAAACACCGCCCTATCTGTGGGCCAGAAACAGCGGTTAGCTATCGCTCGGGCTGTAGTGAGAAATCCCCGAATCCTCATTCTGGATGAGGCAACCTCTGCGTTAGACGGCCAGTCAGAAGAACAGGTCCAAGCTGCGCTGGATCAGGCCTGCGTTGGGCGCACTGTATTCATTGTAGCTCACAGGCTGTCTACAGTACGTAAAGCGGATTTGGTGGTTGTTATCGAAAACGGACGCATTTCGGAATCTGGTACGCATCAAGTATTGAGCAGTGCGAACGGTCTATACTCCGCTATGCTCAAAGCTCAGGTCAGTATTATAGTTTATAAACCGTTACTGTCATTGCTGTCACGTATTTTTCTACCAGTGCCTCCGTTGACTACCATTGGGTTAATCATGTGCCAGCGCTTAAAAATGCCTACTTATTGTTCATTTATTTGGGATTGATGTGGAACCAAGAAGTGTAGTCCAAAGATTCTGTTTTGTGCCGATACCTCTACAAAACACTGCACAGTCTTTAGGAACCCATTGTAGGAAGACATTTTTCAGAACTTTCTTTTACTCTTTTGAGTTCAATTTTTTACTGAATGATGCGCGTACCTCGGGAGCCACAAATTCATGTCAGACATGCACACTGACCACTTCTAGGTTTCATGGGCCGGTTACAACTGTGTTGTAGCCCAGCAAAATTACTCACTTAGTAGATCCCATACTCATGAGAGTAGGCTGCTGTTAACAGGGTAGGTGAGTAATCGCCAGCATAATGACCTGATGTATCCGTTTTCATTTTACCCACCTAGCTGAGAATCCACCGCTGATTCTACCGCGAAAATATAAATCAGGTTTCTTGAGAAGCTGTATTTCTTGGCTTGTTCACGGGGACTGACTGATCTTCGCAAAATATAGCCAACCCCCTACATCGATTGCGACATTGATCATCAAAACTGGAAGACGCCTGAGATCCTCCACGTGCAGAGGCTAAGTCTCACCATCGTACACAATCGGTCTCATTGTATTCTAATACATGCGGCCCTCTAGCTCCACTATTAAGCATTTTTGATGTCACAGGAGTCACCTGAGTCTCAAAACTAGTTTGAGACCCGTATTTCCATTCCTATCTTATTGTGGTGCATCTTTGGCGGAGAACTGAGTACGTCGTTCGACGTCTGCAACGAACCAGTGAACTTAGCCGCCGTGGTGGACCGTCCATAGCGACTAGATTGCGTTCGTCATCCAACTCGAGCAGTTGGCCTCCAACATTAGTCTCCGATAGTGCGAACCTCAGGCAACCTGGATGATGACGACGTCACTGGTCACGCTAATACCGTTGCTGATCGGCTTTATGCTCATTAAAATCAAAGTTCAATCGTATTGCCTGCCCGAAACTAGGCTTGCTTGAATTCGGCATGTTTTTTTTCCAGTGATTAGTGTTCACCCGGCACCTTATGAATTGGCGTGCTGCAGTCGTAGTCGCATTTTTCGTTGTTCCTCCTATAAAGTACTGCTCGTTGTGAACACCTACACGTTATCTATTGTAGTCTGGCTCACTAGATTCACAAGCGAGGGTGATACTGCAGTTGAATACTATCGTACCCAAAAAACGCTGTTAGTACGATGTCTAGGTTACTTAGAAGGTAAACCCTCACCCCTCCCACAACCAGTGACGGTAATGGTGGAGGACTGACGCTGCAAAAGACTTAGTAATCCTACGCAATCTACTACTCATAAGGTTGCTGAAAATTCCTCGGCAGCCCACGACCGGTTTCGCCCTTTTTGGGGCTCATCAGGCAGGCGCAGTCCCCGAGTTTTCGCCAAATTTATGCTCTACTTGAACCCAAATTGGACTGTTTTCAAGAAACACACTCATTTACAAATCAATTTGGTTTTGCGAGAGACTCACCTGGAACCCAGCTGAATCTCTCGTTTGTGATGTTTCCATGCAACTGAATGTGCTGCACCAGGCCGCCTCGCAAAACCAATTTGATTTGCAAATGAGTGTATTTCTTGAAAACCTAGTAATCCTGTTCTTAACAAAGCGTTTGCACTCGTTGTTCACAAAAAGGAGGAGGCTATTTTGAGATAATTGTTCACTGAAGAGGTCAGCACTCATTTATTGGTCTATATGACAGAAAGTCAGTTGTTATTTGATAGACGAACGTTAACTTGGGTCTTGAAATTTATAAGCTGAGAAGAAGGGAACGTGAAGGTTTTTCAGAGCCATGTAGTTCTGGGAAGAGACGAAGAGAAGAGTTTTGTGAGGCAACGGTGGATCTTCACCTGGTAGCAAAGAGGCGAGCTGCATGGACCAATGGCTTGGGAAGTGGGAAAGAAGCGCTTATCGTGGTGGTAATGATAGAATAAAGCAAGAAGAACCACATCTGGACGGTGCTAAAAGGTTGAAGGTCATCGATCAGCGTAAGGGAACCAACTGCGCGCACAACTTTTTTTTCGAACTTGATTCAGGAGTAGAAGGGCTCTACCCCATGGTGAGACGAATTTGAAATTTGTGCATCAGGAGCAATTGGGAAGAGAACTTTCGTAAACTGCATAGAGATCCAGCCTCTCGGAAGGCTGAAACTTGTTTGACCTGATACGACAAAAAAACACTTCGAAATTAGAGAATCAACAAGAGAACAACCCGAAGAAATCGGGATATCGCTAGAGTCGACGTGTAGAGTATGGTTGGGGCGAGTCGGTGACGGAGAAGGAGACGTGAAGGGGTTTGAAAGGGTTGAATGTAACTGCATTTGATAATCTCCAATCGCGAATTGTTGACATTCAATGTGCTGATGCCCTTCACGCCCTTGTCTTTTAACTCAGATGGAACAGATCGCTGGGAGTAGTAAAAATGGAATAATGGGGAGTAGTCTTTATTCGACTAGATACCGGTAAACGCAGATCGTTTATAAGTAGCAGAAGAGCGATCGGATGGAACCCTACGAAACTCGAGCCTTGATGCTGTGGATATGAGGAACGGCGCCGTTTAAGCGAACTTCTGCTGTCAAGAAGTGTTCAATCCAGCTGGCCGTACCTGGTTAATTTGACAGGAAGGCCTTCATACCATACTCGATCGAAAGCTTCCGAAACGTCCAGAAAAAACAGTTCAGTGTAATCAGAAGAATCCATGGCGTATGTGAGCCACGTACGTCAACAGGTCACGGTCGCTTGAATCTATTGATGTTCACTCGAAGGTATTGTACTAGAAGTGGAGGTTCATCATGACATCGTAAGGAAAGTTAATCATGTTGTCAGCGAACGTTGAAGCATCACTCTAGATACAAACTTCCCAGGGATAATAAGCAAATGACTGACACATACTATCTAAACTGACAGAAGAGGAACGTCAGAAGGCATGCTTAGAGGAACGGGTGAGTGGAATGGGAAGAAGTGAATGGATGCAAGTGATCAGACAATGATCGGATAAATCTAATGGAGTAGATGATCCGATTGACTCGGAGTCAGGATGGGAAGATAAGGGCAGATCGAGAGTCTGCTGAGTGGCCACAATTCGAGTTGTGGAAGGAACTATCTGGGGTAGGGAGTTAGTGGTTATGGAAACTGCCTCACAGCCCACTAGTGGGAAAGCCCATCAGTGTTGTGTACGATGAGCCGCTGACAATGCCCATTGTCTTTCGGAGACCGGTAATCACAACGGAAATATTTTCTGATTTCCGATAGACCGTATGTAAGATGCATAAGTTGAAAGTCTGATGTGAGGCTACAGAAAGTCAGGAATAGCTATAAGCAAGTATCTCACTTTTGGAGAAAAAGCAGTGGTGAAGAAGGTAACCTGAAAACTGGAGGTGAGTGAAGTCGCAGTTACGAGAAATTTAGGTTTCTGGCGGGAATAATTTATATGGAATGATGGAAGATAAGAGTTAGTGGATTGAGTAAGCTCACTGTTCAAACCACGTATGTTGCCATGTGAAGCGCATGGGGCGAACGAATATTCCGTTATTTATGTATGTCTATATTTGAGTGATAAGTGAGCTAACCGGTAACCCCGAGACTTGGGTTGGTACCATATGGGACTCTTGGTTGGGCGTAGATACCTCCCCCAGCATGTTGCAGTGCCGCCCATTTTGAGGCCTCAACTTTAGACTGTTGCTTTGTTGCACTGAATGCTTGGATGCTTCTCGCACTGCTTACGGTTTATTCCACAACTGCATTCCGGCTTCTATTATTTACCGCTCTTCATTGTAGCGACAAGTGTCCAGTGAATACGACACCTCCCCCCATTTGCAAGGAGATAAGACAGAAGAAAATAGCTGTTCTCCCCTTGAGTCTGATGACATAAAGGCCATATCGCCCCTGACGGATGTTGTCGTGACGTCCTACGTTGTAAGTCTAATCGCCGCTCCTGAATTCTCACGTAGCGTTACTTGATATGATCCTAACGTCGTAAAAAGCTTATCTTATCTTTTAGCTGACCTTGGACACATTCTATTCATCTTATTATCTTCGCTCGTTTAACGTACTCATTGGTGACTCGGCTCAGTCGGCCGCATTGATTGCTATTAATCGGGCATACGCTTATGCTAGTCCAATGCAGCGTTGAACTTCTGGAATCAACGAAGTTACGTATTTGACGGGTGCGCGTGGAAGTAAAATACCCTTCACTTGGTAAATTCAGTACCCACTTGAATGCCCTAGGATTTCGAGTACGATGCTTGATCTCTCCCACTTACCTTGTTTGCTCACCGTATCGCATTTTTTTGAAAACCGCTTTTCCGACAAAAACTATGATTAAGTCACATTGAAGTCCATTGTTGGCACAAGGACGCTGGAGTTTTAAAACTGGCATGTCTTGAAGAAGGTATGTACTGGTTGTTAATCAACAGCAGCACTTTTTAACTGGAAAGCGGCACCTTAATTAGGTGATAATTTTGGTAGCGAATCGTTACATTCCTTGAAAGGATTGGATCTTTAAGTACAGCATCACTAGTTTATCGCCTGCGTTGTCGAAGCCTTGTAACAGCGGATTGTCTCATTCATGGATAATATCGACTGCAGCTCGCCCTACAGGGTCTTTCTGAAGAGCTCCGTATCCCAGTATGTTGAGTCATATCCTAGCCGTCTAATCAGTAACCTCTAATGGTTTCTTATGGGGCTTCATTGCTTTTAGGAAATAAACCTGAGGCTAAAGACCAGCATAGGACTCACCAAAAATACTACTGTAAGCTGAGAAACTCCTTCGAAAGTGTGGGATAAAGTAAACTGACCCTCTATTGTTAGGCGGAACGTAGGGATGGTGGTTAGCCCGTCTAGTGTTGATGACATATCAGGCCATGGACAACGTCATCAAAAAAGTGGATCGGGATCAAGTTTCCATCTGTCCGGTGAACTAGAGGGAGTGGTCATTCAGCTGTCACACCAACCGCATAGTACTGCTAATGTTGCTGGTGAACAGTCTAGTCAATTGCGATCAGACGACTTGCTAACACGTAGCCACGTCGGAATGGAAGCAACTAGTTGTGTGGATTTCGGATGCAAATTGGTACTTTCAGAATTCAGATCTCCATATGGCTCTCCATTCCCAGCCGATTTCTGATCACCTCCCGTCGTCGGACACTGACAACGAATCCCGGGATAAGGATAATGACATGTGCTTTTAGAACGAATATACAGCATATGCGGACATGTTTCTCATCGATTTGCTAATAATGTGAACACACTGCCACTATCAGTTGATCTATAGTATGAAACCTGAGGTCTTGCTGATAACGCCTCAAACTTTCCTAATCAGCTCGAAGTACGAATGTGAGGCTGCCTCACTGACAGCTCCTACATTTTGGTCGAGAATTTATGGTTTTAACCGAATGTGTTTAAACTTCGTTGTGTTTAGATACTGTTACTCCTAAGAAACCCGCAAGCAAGCGAAAAACACCCTTCATGTTTCGTAGTTTTTGTTTACAATAGGACTCTTTGTATGCAATCACCGAGCAAGAAACTCATGCCAGTCCCTTTGCAGTTTTGGGCCAGTGGCATGAGGTTACATTTAAGGACGCTCCTGAAGACCAGACTTAATGAAGTTACGGTACACAGGCAGATGGACCCAATATTACACAAAAGTGGAAACGGCTCTAAATCTTGACCTTGTTCTAGGAATCGATGTCGCCCTCGAAAAAAAACAGAATTTAAGAGTTTATTTCCTCAGAGCTTTCAAGTGTACAATTGTCACAAGAGTGTTTAGGGCGGGAAAAGGGAACAAGTACGTGAGAAAAGTCCGTCACATGTGGAAATCAATTTAAATGAGCAGAATAACAGGGTGGAATCTTTCTCTTGAAATCCTAGAAATCAAGCCGAGGAACATTATAGCCAACGCCGGAGGATTCATGCAGTAAAGAGATCTTTAATGGATCCAACGGGAACACGGAATTCGCTCCATAATAAACCAGCTTCAGGAATTAGGTTTAGACGTAGTCTTTCCTTCGGCGTGTCTCTGTGATGCTTTCATGGGGCATTTATTTTTTTAGGGAAGTCCTCAATGAGTAACGTAGACAAATCTCGTATGAGATGCAGTGACATCACGCTGTTGGCGATTCGCCTGAACTGAGTAACTTTCCCATGCATGTTTCAATTCTGCAGTTGTCGGTTTGTGATGTATATCAACTTTTGTCCTTCGCGATTTATGTTTTTTTTAGCCGGACAAACAGACGGACAAGCTTCGTCCAGTGGCTCTGAAAGTTGCACCTCCAGGTTCCAGTCGTCGCACTCACAGTGTAAGCAGTTCATCGCGTATACGTATCAGTATGTTGTGCTTGCACCTTTGCTTGTTTGTCGAATGTTTTCATGAGTTTAAACAAACAAACAAAAGAAGAACCGAGAACGATTTCTCTTAGCTGAAAGAGGAAGTAGTTTCCAAAACTCATTTGTAAGCCATTTCCTCGACGATTTGTTTATTACTAGATTAACTGGCTGAGCTTTATCATATTGAATCAGGTAATAGACCTACTCTTATTTCCTCAACCGGAATTAGTATGCTTCTGAGCTTCTTCGCACAGGTCCTGCGCTTCAGAAATGTATACATGCTGCATTCATCAAGAGTCATACCACTTCGATAAGCGTGTCGTTAACATTGAGTCATTTCGGTCTTCTTACCCATCGGGTTTGTCTAGTCAGAGGATGCGGCTGGGAGCCTGCTGGTCAAACTGGTAATCTCTAAACCACAACTGAGAATTTTTATCGGAGCTTTGGTCATGAGACTGCATCGACGCTACAACACAGATCGGTCAGTTACCGTCGAAGGTTCTGACTTTTGACTATGAGTTCTGTCAGCATGGTTCTGTGCACAATAATTCATGGTACTTGCAAGTGTGATTCTCAAGGGAATGTTTTGCTTACGGACTCGTGTGAGAATGTTGCACAAAACCAATTCATTAGGGTTAGTTGCTTGTTGAAGTTGGTTGTACACATAAATCCATCGACTGCGCTTTTCTTCGCACATGGGGACGGACTGAGTGACAGAAAAAAGCGACTCTCACACAAGATAATACTTCTATGCTAGGGTTAATATCTTAGTTGCTAGTTCCATCACTGGTTACGAATCTTGTTAGTAACGGTAGCCTCTCCATCACTGCAGTGTTGTGGGTATATGGTTTGCAACTCCATGTCTGGGCGAAGCTGTTTCAGTGTTGCTTGAAGAAACACAATTACTTGTCACATTTCTTTCAGTCAAGTGCATGGACGCGCGTGTTGCGACTGAATCGACCTGAAACGGGGTTCATCATTTTTGGTGCGTTGTCCGCTGCCCTTACCGGTGCCCTCCAACCTATGTTTGCTGTCCTCTATTCTGAAATATATGCAGTAAGTTTCCCGGGGAAGTGGCTTATATGGACACTACCCAGAATAAATTTGGTAATGCACCACACACTTTCTATTATGACCTCGACAAGCGCCTTGCAAATTCGGGTGTATTGAGGAGGAGTCATTACAGAGATAAGGGTTAGATAAACGGGATCTGTAACTGACTCGACGTGCCTCCTTCATCTCAGGGCTTTGTCACCATGTAATTTTTGGACACTTTGGTACTGAGTACTATATGAGTAGTACTAAAATATGAGTAGCTACCGTTCTAGATGTTTCTGTTGTCTGAAGTCTTGGTCCTCCACCAGTTGGAGGAGGAAGCCCCTTGTTCGGCTACGATAAGCTTAAATGATTCCATCCGATTGTAGTTTGTACGTAATGTCTTATGGTTCATAGTCGTGATATGATTTTGTCACGAGAGACTTGTTCGTGTTTATCTGGTCAGTAGTGGTATCGTTAGTGTATTTTTTCGGTGAATGGTTCTCATAGCCACTCAATCCTCCCGTTTTCTATTGTTCACCCTTATTATCAGCGTTGGTTTTCAGTTTTTCCCTCTGGAAATACAGTGTCACCAAACTCTTACTATATATTTTGTTTGGAGTGGGCGCCTGTCATTGCCATTCGTGCAGTGATGAGATTAGCTTTGTTGCGTTTGTTCTCATGTCATGTTCCAGCAAATCAGTTGTCGATGAGGTCTTTATGGAATAGGCTTCATTATCCGCTTAGCAAGTGCGGGGGCAAATTTGTGCCCAGTGCGGTGACTAACTGTGACGTTGTTCCTCCACAAGTGGAGGATACTCATCACCGTCCTCATTGATAGCAACACCAGATGAGAACATTGGTGCTTCACTGCCGTACAACCATGCCAGTTTATTTTAATGGAGCCTTATACTTGACAGAAGAACGAAACGGGACAGGAAGGAGGACCTAAGGCTAGCCTAAAACAAACATCCGAAGTACCTTCACCCCCGGCACTGAATCAGACAGTCTGGATAGAAACTGATAACATGAATGCCACGGGGCTCAGTCAGCTGCCATATCGTTCAGTGTCTGTAGCCAAGCACAGAGAGAGTCAAGTAGACCCTATTCCACGAGACGAGCAGCCCCCAAACTTTTCGTAACATCCTTCATTCCCTTGTGTCTTGTCAAATGGAGGATAAACGTAAATATTGAACCACACATGTTGGTTCACAGAAAAGCATTCGGTTAGGATGCCTTTCACTGTTTTCCTCCTCTGGAGCAACCATTTTCGATCAATCCGGTCAGTGGCGTTCACCGTATTTTTTAAACTGAGTGTTTAATATGTTTGTTCTCACTGTGGCTGACCCTGGTGGTGTCGAAACTGAACTGTCCCTTCTATGGAAACCATACGAAGTTGTCAGCTGAAGCTAGCGAAATTGGTTCAAATATATACGAAACAGCAGCCAGAAGCGGTCACTTTAGACTGGGTGAGATGTATCTTAATGATTTGTCATCACGTTTAGTTGCTGATAGTCTGTTGAAGCGATAGGGCAGTAACAGTTCTTATGTGAGGCCTTGACATGTCAGAATCCGTCCGCCAGAACCATAGTGCATATCTTTTTTTGATTTTCCGTGTTTCTGTGCTTTGAATAGTGTTATCTTAATTCGAATCTAATACCGAACGTTTTGTACCCAATTTTCCATTCAATTTCAGGTGTTTACGATGACTGATAACCCTACAAAAATGAACAGTCGTGTGAATTACGTTGCCGGTGTCATGACACTTTTGGGTTTTCTTCGTATGGCCAGTTCAACTTTTCAAGTGAGTGAACGATGGCGCAACCCGGCAGGCCACCGATCTTATTGGATGGTACTGCTTCGACCCTTAATTAAGCAAAAAACCAACTCAGTTGCAACAAGATTCGTAAGCACTGGAGTGATACCGTGAGTACCGACGGTAGACGTTGCGGTCTTATTGTTGAAGAGAGCTGACTTGACTTGATAGTTCAATCAAGTGGCTTCATATTCATTCACACCATCCCCGTTTTCATTTGAGTGGTTGATGCTCCTAGTTTGGTCTAAGTGGGTGTATCTCATAGCGATTTCAACGTTACAACGTACAACTTTGTTCAACTTATTGCTAAACTGAAACTCCGCCATTTTTATGAGTTTTGGCGTCATCAACACTGATTGCATGGGTCCTCTACCACGAACTTTGATGCTCCCATCAATGTGTTCCTGGTTTTTCTTTTATTTTTGCCGTTTCCAAATGGTGTACCCGAATTATTTCGTTTGTTTCCCCTTCTTTTGTTTTCCAACCCAAACCAGGCATACTGCTTTGGTGTTGCCGGGCAGCGCTTGACGCGAAGATTGAGAAAAATGCTATTTCGTGCCATATTACAACAGGTTAGTGTGTGACTGAGCTTATCAGCAGGCATGTTGTTTGGGTAATTTGGCGAGTAAAGCTTACTTGCTCTGTACGTTGCACCCCCGGACACGACACTTCAGAGTAATGCGTTTACACTACCATATTTTCTGTTTTCTTGGGGCCAGTCATTGACTAGGAACAATGATACTAGTTCATCTAGGTAAACACACTTTCGGTTCTTTCTAAAATACAACTTTTCAGCATTCTTCAATGTGAATGGCAGAGTAAGGAATAACCCAGATTAGGCATTCGTTCTAAACACCGCAGAAATGGGACAAAGACACGTAAAGGTGCAAACTTCGAAATGTTCCAATGTGAACACTATCTCAGCCGTTGAGGAGCTAGCGATTATTTGAACTAGAGAGAACAAATAGGGGGTCGCTGATTTGTTTGCTTGGCTGGGCAATTCGGCCGCAAGCGTTTCGTCACCAGCAGAGGTGAAATCGCCACTGAGTTGTGGGTGGAAGCGCGTTGTTTTCCCACCCACAACGAACCAATGATGTCAGAGTGTGGTCGCCCTAGGAGAGCAGCACTATGTGGTCAATTTGGGTACATTGCTGAGTAGCTGATGACGAACGCCAGGTAACGTGGTGGCACTTACAATATTTGAAGTTTCTTACACTGGCTAACCATGGTCGTTTGTTTGCGTATATTCCAGAGCCGATCGACGTTGTTTTGTGTTCTAGCCAAACCATGGGAACCAATGAGGTGGGATTATTCCGAGCTCAAACACCAGACCCGTGCGTTCATGCCTCTGGTTGGTTGGATGATATCGGTTTCTAGACGTTGTCGGAGAATGTTGCGGAGTTGAGCGTAAAACTCATCCTTGACGGCTCCAGAGCTACATTTGGTGCGCGCTTACGCCGGGTTAACAAACAAGCAAAACCTGTTCTTCGTGTGAAGCTTCGATTCACAGGATCCTGCTAACCTCATCACATACAGCCTTAAATGGAATCTTCGCGTTAGCCGAAAGGTACTTAAAAACATCTGAGACCCGTTGGGTCACCGGAACCCCTTCGTCTAATTGCTTAAACATTTGACCTGTTGGCCACTGGTAACTCATCAGCAGTGTTACATCAGCCACAGAAACAATCGTTAATCGTGTGGCGTCTTCCAAGTGGATTGTTCGTTCGGGCTACTTATGTTTTGTTGCTGGTTGATCATTCTCAGTGTTCTTGGTTACGGGCCAAAAAGCACTTCATTCGCGGTCTGTTGGTGTTTTGAAATCAGGGTTTAGCCAACGACCCACCAACTTGGCTAGACCGTTATACGCCCACTTTCGCCCTTCTCTTCAATGGAAACTATCACGAGGAGTGCACATAGCCAGTGCAGAGAAACACCTCAACAGAGATTTCTCATTTCTGATCATTTTGAGATCAGTCCGTACTGGTCAGGCTGGGCAGATTCCCCAGCATCTATCTCCGACCGCACTGAGGCACTAGAGGAAGCAGGTGCGCTAAGAGCACAGGTTAGGTTTCGGAGACGAGAGCGAATGGGTAAATTGATAACAATGAGCTAAGGAATCAAGGAGACAGAGGGATTAACAACGTAATCAGGTGAGGTTGGGAAGAGGTAAATTTTCTGAGCAGCGGTATCTTCGCTGTCGGGCACTCGGGTTGCAAATGATACAAGCTAGATGAGGGAGTTTGTGGTGACAAATTATTCCGCCTCATGTTCTGGAGGATCTAAGAGGGCCACTCACTCAATGTTGAAGTTGCGGGAAATGCCATCTTTTGATGTTGCATCAGACTGGATTATTTGTTTGCGATTGGCGTTCACTCGGTGACTGATAAACGCAGCATGTGTTTGTACATTGAGATATTGATTTTAAGGCGAAATAGTTGAAAATCAGAAGTGCGAGCATCTTGATCAGAACGCTGAGGAACGGATAGCAAAGCGTAGATGTGGGCACACACTCCACCCTCAAAACAGAAACAATGCCGATCAGTATCTGACGCGTGAAAGTTACTCGTCGAAAACTATAGTGTTTTCCAGTGTTACCACTTCTCCGGTACAGAGGTTTATGCTTAATGCATTTTTCTGCAACTTTTTGGTCTAAGCGTTTGTTTGAATGAACAGTTTTTCAAGTCAACAAATACTCCGAAACAGGGAATTCTGTGAAATAAAGTGTGATAATCTTAAAAGGAAAGTATGTTGTAGAGGTATTCCGGTAGCCAGAATTATGTGTACAGCTTGTTATAGCCCGCAATCGTTGACGCAAAATTTACAGAACTGCTCGTATATAAATCAGTTGACATTACATCGGCCTGAATATACGGATGCAGAAGAATGTATCCTTCGTAACTCGAAGAGCGCTATTCGAGGTAATCATCTTGGTAGAAACACTCACCAACGTCTGCTTATTCGTGCGGTGTATGCACGAGGAGCCAGTCTACGCGTATGACCACGTGATGTGGATTCCGTGTTTGAAGGAGTAATGCCACTCTATCCTGTCTAGGTGCGGGCTTATCACACTGGTCAGCAGCCGCTCTCGTTCGAACGGTTAATTGTTCAGACTACTATCCATTCGTATCGCAAATGAATGTTGCAGCATTTTTTACCATCTACGCGCACAAGTGCGACACAATCATCCCTGTAATTGTTTGGCGCCTTCTCGAACGTTGTGCAAGATGAAAACCATGAAGCAACCAATTTCTGCACAAAAATCTCCTCTAGAGGTGAGAAATGACAGTAAACAGGTAATTTTAAAATTGAAATGCTCGCCAAAAAATAACCAACTAAGCTCAGTTCAAACAAATTCCAACAAGAGCTAGGCGGATTATGGACCTTGTTTTGAGCATATGTGCACAGAACTGTTTCATTTTAACGCAAAACTTATCCTTTCAAACACTTCAGTTTTGTGGAACATTGCATGTATCGGATAAAGATCGGCGAAACAATAAGATAGCACGTTTGGGAAACTAAAGATGTTTGAGATCGCCAGATGTAGGGGAGTATGCCTTAGTGAAGAACAACACAGTGGTGTGATGGATGGGGACACAAGAGATGGCGAACGGCTGATATTCAGTCGTTATGGAAGGCATACCACTGATGACTAAGCTCCTGAATTAGGAGCTTTGAGTAATTAGTTTTTATTATCACAAGCTCTGGGATTCGAATCGAGCATTTTTTAACGGACTCTCCGTTGAGGTGCACCAGAGATGGAACATCCTGGAGTTTATCACTGCACCATTCTATCTCCGCTTTTTAACCTTACAGGAGACGGCTTGGTTTGATGAACCAGATCAGCAAGTTGGTACATTAACGGTGAAACTGGCGTCGGAAGCTAACAAAGTACATCCACTGTGTGGTTCTGCAATGGGACGCATTATCGAATCTGTGGTCCTCGTAGCCTTGTCACTGACAGTCGGGTTTTATTACAACTGGAAGCTTACCTTGATTGTTGTCATCTTTTTCCCAGTCATCATGCTTTCCAGTTTTCTTCAGGTAAGTTTAAATAGTGTCTTTGCGCCTCTTTCGCTACCTTATGCTCCAGTCTGTCGATTGGGTAACTTCGTTCTTTGTTATCTTGCCTCTAGCGCTCCTAGGCTCATCACCACTCGTTACAGATTATGACCAGTCACTTTAGGAAATTCCGGTATTTTGTAGGTAGGGTGACCGCACTTGTGGCACTGCTGATGAACAAATGATGTAATTCTACACGATCGAGCGGGCCGACACCAGCGTAGGTCCGCAAGCATTTATAAAGTCGCATACGTTCAGTAACCAGTGACACTTTAACCGCCAATTTGTGCAATAAGGTGGTAATTTATCGATTGTCGGCGGTGCCTGTCCGACTACCACGGTCCTCATTGAATCGCGGTTTTTATGCCTGAACGAATCCACCTCACTTTTGGCTCTTGATTAGCGGTAGAAACTTGTTTGCATATTGAAAACGTTGCGTCATGCACAACTCGACCTTCTACTAATGCCTTTCTGGTCTTTGCAACTGTATGTACTAATATCAGGTAGACAACCAACTTAAAAGAAATATCATATGGGCCAAATTCACCAGCCGCAATGTTGTCTACGGAAGAGTGGATTTCACATTCACGATGTGAGTTGTTCACATGACCGATCTGCATTTAACAGGTCAGTCTCTGGAGAAGCGAAGTGCTTCAGTTAATTAAGCTTTCCTGAATCTCTCATTAATTCCCTTGTAGAACAGAAGTAATTCATGCGCTTATTGTGCAGATTTGCATGTTAGACAGGATCTTTAACCAAATCAGTACATGGCTAATCGTGCTTCCGTATTTCTCCGAAAAAAAACAGACTAGGCAACTGAAGAGGGCACCGGATTCGGATTCCAAGACTTCTGCTACCCAGGTGGCGTACGAAGCTCTCTCAGCGAACAGGACCGTTGCAGCTTTTGGTTTGGAAGCCTACTTCTGTGAGCGCTATTCCGCTTACCTGCATCCCGAACTAAGGTACGTAACCTCGATCTGGTTTGTTTGATTTCTCCAACCGTTTGTTACTCCAACGTCGATGGACATCAATCCCTTTTTCGCTTTCATTTCCAGATCTCGAGAACGTGAGTCTTTTGGCTTTGGTGTCGTATACGCTCTGGCCCAGTCCTTGCCAATCTGTTCGTACGCTGCTGCATTCTCTTTTGGGGCCTACCTGATGTCTCGTGGTGAAATCGCACTAGTTTCTATATTCAGGTAAGACAACTCACTGTTCGGGTCTGGCCTGTATGGTACATTAACGTCGTACATACCTACTGCGACATTTTTGCAGTAGTTGATTGCAGCGAGCTTGTCCTAGCAGGCACGCAGGTGGGCCGAGAGTAAGATCTCCAGACGGCATCTAGGACTAAGGGTTTGATACGAACCTCAAGCCCTATTGTCCCAACAAGGGAAACCAGTGGATGAGAATTTCCCAGTGTTTCAAGGAAACGGTATCCACAAAGCACTCGTTTGACTTTTTTGTTGGTTCTGCTTACTTTGCAACAAAAACGCAAACATGTCAGTTGTTTCCCCTTAGAATGGATCTTTTGAGTCAGACATCACGTAGGGGAATAGCCTTAATTCCTCCACTTCTATTCCCCAGATTCGCATCACGTTTGGCGGCTTTCAGACACTAAATACAAATCAGCTCAAACTTCTTTGTTGTCCACTAGCGTAGGTGGACGTACGACTTAGTTTGTTTCGACAGTTTAACTTAAAAACGGCCACCGGTCCACTAGGCATTCGCCAGTTGTATTTCGTGACGTACGCTCTTTTCTCGATATTTTTGAGTTGTAGTCATGTATCGTGCGGCTGCTTCTACTGCTGTTGGCGCGTTGTGCGCACATGCACTGTCTGTGTACAGGTCAGTGGGAAAAAGCCCGGTACTGTTTTTCACGAGAGCCGAGACGCCCAGGTATCCAGACTGAACGGTGCACTTTCTGTAGTTCTTCAATCATTCAGCCTTATCAGCTGCAGTATACAAGATGGAACACTAGATGTAGCTGTCTGATAGACCGGAAACTAAATGTATCTCCTCCCTGCCTCATCAGTTCTGAATTTTACCTTGCTCTGCCATTTCTTCGCCTCACACGAGGGAAGTTCTGGCACAAACACCTACTAGCTGAATTCGTTTACATGAGTTAATGAAATGTAATGTAATAGCAGGAAACAAGCACTTGTATTTCAGGATACTTTGTTGGAAAGTATCATTACAAAGCGTTCCTAGTGAGCGTGTTTGTCTTTAATTTTTATTTCGCTGTGTCGAAGTGAGTCGCGAAGCATCCGAGATTACTTAGGCTAGTTTTGACGTGAATTTTGTTAATGGAGTTTCGTTCGACAGAATTCTCACGTGAATTCCTCCTTCAGCCCACTTGACCGACGCATTTGCCGTCTGTAATTATTTGCTGGCAGACTCATGTTTCAGGCACGATAGTACACGAATCCCACTACTTGTGTAATGTTTCCGGCACTTTCATTTGCATACCTAATTAATTATCCATTATGGATCTGCAGGGTATTTGCCGCCATCAGTTTCGCCGCGCAAGCCCTAGGACGATCGTCTCATCTAGGGACCGATTTGCGTAACGCTGCCCGCGCCTCCACTCGAATTTTCCAAATATTAGACAGAGAGCCACGGATTCCTGTTTCCGAAGGCATGACACCTACATCAGCGCTGAACGAAGTACCAATCGTTTTCAACAAGGTTTCCTTCAGCTACGCTTCCCGTCCGGCGACTAAAGTTCTCCAGGTGAGTTGCATGTATTCTAATTGCCTCCGTTGGCTGTCTACTTAGTTCTCCTGAACTGTCATGTCAGCAGTAATATAAAGTGCATACCTCATGGTTGAGACTGAGTAACCGATGGCCTGCCGTACATCTCTGCCTCAAAGCCAAGGCTGAAACCAGCTGGTATTCGATACTCTGTTCGACTCAAGCCCTTACGTTTTCATTGAAACCGTATTTTCCACTGGAAAGGGCAGCCGCGGAAAAGGGCACTTTCCATACCATCAATCTTCCCTGAACTGATACGCTGGACGCTTCTAGTATAAACATCATACCGTGTCTGCATACTCGCACTGAATGAGTTTCGATTGCTTAGTTCGAATTCAAGCAAGAACCTAAGCAGTTTATTTTGGGAGTATTACAATGACGTCGCAACATCATGTATAGTGAGTAGCTACTCGCGTAGACGTGCGCTAGTTTACCCGTGTTCCTTATCACCTTTGTGATTATTTTCGATTACCCTGTTCGCAGTCATTCACGCAGACGATCGATCCTGGTCAAACAGTTGCCTTAGTCGGGCGCTCTGGGTGCGGAAAATCCACCGTTTTCAAACTGCTACAGCGACTATACGACTGCATACCGGCACTGGGAACTGATGGTGGTGGCATATTTGTGGGCAGTTATCGCATAGAAACTGTTTCTCCCGCTTGGTTGAGGCAGCAGATAGGCATTGTCGATCAAGAACCACATTTATTCGACCTCACTATTCGTGAGAATATTGCATATGGAGACAACTCACGGGACGTAACAACGAGTGAAATAACCGAAGCGGCCTCCCATGCGCAGATTCACGATTTTATTGCAAGTTTGCCCCATGTAAGTTTTAGACATACTTCAAGCCTCGTTGATTCTGTGCCTCTAACGACATTGCCCTGAAGTTGAACTTTCAGTTTAAGCCCATTTTGATGACAGTCACCTTTCCAGTCACATTGTGCTGTCAAAATACCGTCTTCATCAAAATGACTGAATCCTCATCTGGCTACCAAGTTTTAGCATTATTCCTCTACCTATCGTATTTTAATCCAATTGGTTTGGTTTCATCATTGTTGTAGTGACGCAAAGGTGTATGCAGTCGCATTTACTTATCGATTGTATTATTGCTGTTGTCCATAGGGATACGATACACCATGTGGACAACATGGACGCGAATTGTCCACCGGGCAAAAGCAACGAATCGCCATTGCTCGTATGTTCATCCACCGTCCAAATGTGCTGCTA
This sequence comes from Opisthorchis felineus, assembly GCA_004794785.1. Lineage (NCBI taxonomy): Eukaryota > Metazoa > Platyhelminthes > Trematoda > Opisthorchiida > Opisthorchiidae > Opisthorchis > Opisthorchis felineus. Next base: position 25,202 of record SJOL01004107.1, on the reverse strand, counting down.
CTTGACGAGGCGACTTCAGCGCTGGATCCTCCAACGGAGAAAAAGATCCAAAATGCCCTGAACGAATTTGCACGGGATAAAACGATGTTCATAAGTGCCCATCGGCTAACAGCGATTGAAGGAGCAGACTTGGCAGTGGTTTTAGCTGATGGAGTTAAGGTAGAAGCAGGCAAGCCAGCTGAATTGGCCCAGATGAATGGAATCTATTATTCTCTGTATTACACTCAAACAGGAAGTGTTTGAAAGACTTTTTGTACCCGGTCGGAAACATTGCTTTTGATCTAATTATAATGATGCTATCCAGCTACGTCATTTTATTCTTCTCTCCTAATAGCGTTCAGATTGGTAGCCCTTAAATTTAGAACATCCGGTTCATACACCTGTTGTCGACATCTGGATCACTATAGTCCTGCTACGGGTTTTCGGTATGGTAACGAATCAGGCTTTATCGTTCATATCACAGAAGTCAAGTGGGGTATATATCCGGGATGAGTTCGTTGGTCCTAGTTTGGGAAGGGACGATGGATGCAAGCGCTATCACAGTTCTCAAGTAAAACCACCTATCCTCTTTATTTATTTGTCATGCCATGCACCCAGGGAGGCGCAGCAAACTGCATCCGGAATATCGTGCAACATGACACTACTTCTTGACGGGACACACTGTTTATAAGGCCATTGAGAGCTTTTCGAAGGCCCACAACTGGCCGTGTGAGATCGCGGCCAAAGCTTTCGCGCGCGTACACCACTTTCTGAAGTTGAAGCCGGACTACACAACCAGCACTACTTGACAAACCGGTGATCGGCTGGCTCGCCGTTTGACTGCCAACCAGTGGATAGACTGACGTAATCTGTTTTTCAAACCGATTGCGTTCAAATATTCCGCCTTCTGATTGATGACGACACCTAGTTATCTTTACCACCCGATTAGTCTTTGTATAACCTTCACAATTTCGTACATTTTAAGGACAGTCAAGGATCTCTTGCAGCGCCTACCAATTTTACTAAACCCAATCAAATTCTCGGGCATGTGGAGGAGCTACCTACTAACCTGTTAAACAGCTATAGCCTTCATTGGATTTTCTATTCGAAGTGCAAAGCACGCAGCTTAACATAGAATTCGAAGTTTCCCGTTAGGAACGAAACAACTACATAGCACCAATCCCGTCAGGTCTAAATATTTCCCTACCAAATGTATTACAAATCAAATTCGCAAAGCGTCCAAGTACTTCATGGTTTCCCCTTCCACTTCTATGCTCTTGGTTAAAAGCTTATCACGCCACATATGGTCCAGCTAAGTGATGTAGCAAGTCAACATGGTTAAACCGTCCGATTTCTCACAAGGCGTAGGTTTCAAACGATCATAAAAAGTGAGCAATTCAGAGATGGTTCTATCGTATTTGACTTCAATAGGCGCACGAAGTACTATAAAGTAAATGCTCAGATAATGAGAGTCAGGTTCAAAAATGAGTTATCGATATTGGACAAACACGACGGTAAATGAAAACGATAACTGGAATGAGAATGGTGGTAATAATAGTCCGCCGATGAAATCACATTGTACCAGTGCTGCGAATTAGGAGAACAACAAGATGATCATCCCTGGTGTACTCCTTCTGCAGACAAACTGCACGCTCCTTGAGCAACTCAAATGCGAAATCGCAGGGTGGAAATGCGTGGAGAACCCCAGTCACTGATTGTGGATCGTTACTACCCGGACCGACGCATAGCGGGTTAAGTAAAACAACACCGGCGGAATCTTTCGTGCGCAGGTAGGATATCAGGTTGCGAAGTGGGCGTTGGGGTTGTTTATCCGTCGGGTCAGTGGGGGTGGAACCCGGTGAAGGGACAGCCAACAAGACACAGAATCCCGAATTTCCGGCTGTGTTGATTCGTTGGTTTACATCCTCCAGTTTTACTGGATCCAGTTTCATACGCTGCGTAATGCGCAAACACACTGAAGCACCAGGTTCGTTAGCTGATTTTTCATTACCACCAGTAGCGCTGCCAGACATCCCAGGGAAGATGGCTGCTGAGTTTCCTGAGTGAGACAAACTCGAATCCCTTTTGGAAAATGACTGAGCTCGGGAAGACATAAACTGGTCAACCAGACTCTTATCCCCACGAAGTATGTGCATTCGGCATGGAAAACTACTCGATTTGAGGAAAAAGACTCCATCCCATGCAGTTTGGAGGCAGGAAGCAAGCTGCTCTATGTTCGTGGCAGTTTGTGGAGACATGGGTTTACTTGGAAGAGTCAAACGATCTAAATGAGAATGCCTAGGGGATCTGGGAGCTTTTGAGTTAATCGGACGCTCTGAGTCTTCATCGGGAGTCGTAACACGAGCTCTGCGTTTTGCAACTAACAAATCACGGCTGGATCGCATGGTTTTCTTTAACGAATCGGCTTTCGCGAGCGAAGAAAAGAGAGTAGACTTGTCTCGGACTTCATCACTGTCAGCAGTGTATTCACGTTTACCTCGACTACGATCAACAGGTCTCGGATCATCTTCTCTATCCGTTCGGGAGTGAAATTGACCCCTGTGTCCCAGAGGACCAACGTCTATAAGTGAAGCAGAGTCATTTAGGCGACGGCGTTTCAATGGATCCCGGATCATATGAGCCTCGTCTGTAAAATCGACACGTATTCTTCTAGCAACACCACCGAGAGGATATCCACGCAGTGCATCAGCAGCAGTAATTGCTAACTCGACACTGTGAAAAAGCACATGCGCGTAGTTTTTTCCAGATGGCCAGATAATTTTCTCTGTTGGTCCAAATTCTTCCAGTAAGTTTGCAAACTCGGGGTAGGTGATCCATGGTCCTAATCCGCCTATCCACAGGCAACGAGTGGGTACCACCTTTCCATAACCGATTTTGCACGTGAACTGACCAATCAACTGGCCAGACATATCCACCTTTGCTCGATGAGCCATATCCAAATTAACGTAACGGATGAACGCGTACGCGTTGATGCCGGAACCTGGGTCACGACGTTTGATATCGATATCCTCGATAAAGCCGTACCTTTCAAACAGACTGCGTAAGTCTTCCTCTGTAATCTCCGGCATCAGGTTACCGACAAACAAGGTTCTGGTAGCAGTGGGGTCATCCTCTGGGTTGCGATGGTCTAGATGGTGGGGGAAGCGCCCCTGATTTGGAGAGGCGTCCCTTTCTCTTTCAGAGGTAGAGTGCAAGTCACGAGAATTACGGCTGTTTGCAAAACGTTTTGTGCGCGCACCGCTTACGTTAGAGGACTCTACCGACCGACGGTTAGAAGGACGCGGTGCATTGAAAGGTTTCCTTGGTTGAGATGTCTGTTTACTAGATGTATTGCCCACGCCCAAAGCTGCAGCCATTGCTGCGGCATTCATCGCTGCAGCTGCAACTGCCGCGACAGCCGCAGCGGAATTAGAAGAATTTCCGCCAGAGCTGAAATTTGCGAGCCCGCCAGCACCTGCTTGAGGAATGAAACCAGCATTCATGACTGCAGCGGCAGCGGCAGCTGCAAGTACAGGATCAACTCCAGCAAGTGGGTTAGTAAACGATCGTCGTGAAGAGTCCGCCAGAGCCTCCGCATATTTGCTGTGAGGATTAGAAAAAGAGGGGTAATCAGGTCAAAAGAAAATGTGGAAATCAAAACAGCGACAAGTGGTTCTGTTCACAGGCGGCACCAAGAATGATTTGGTTTTGCTTTAGTATTATTTGACGGAAGGGCTACTATGTCGTAGATTCTCACGTATGTTTACTGATTTGTCTGACTGACCCTTTAAATCAAGAAGTATGGCTTATGTTTGGTAGACCAAGAATAGATAGTAGGAATGGTCGAACATACGAAAAAAGAACTGTGAAATGAACACCTGATACGACCTCATCAGGCATTACACACATGTCTCAAAAACCAAGCTGAGAGCAAGGAAAGTAGACTATGCTGCTTGGAGTGAAGTTCACTTATTCACTCACATCAACGGAAACATGGTATACTTACCCTTTCGAACGAAAACTGTATCCCGTGGTCATATAAAACGTGGGTAGTTGTATAGGCCCTCGTGTAGCGGAAGGCGAAAACACTAATCGGTCCAAGGAAAATAAAACGCATTTTGCCAACCTCAAGGGGTCATGGCACCGGCGTGATGACAGTTTATAGTAAAGGGCTACCGCATGAAAGCTGTCGCATTCAACGTGAAGCTGTTCCACTTCCCATTCCATCGAAGCAACTAAATACACAATAGCCGGCTCAGCCGACACCAATACACAGCAGTCCTGTCCTTCTTCCACTTCTCGGCGAACGAAATTGTGGCGGTCGGGACCAAGTTATACCGTCTATAGCTGAGTAACAGCAACATTACTCAGACATCCTGTAGGGAGGAGAAAGACGAAAACACAACCTCGCTGGTTGGTTGAACAGGCTTCAGACCAGCCTCAAAGTCAACAAATCAACTCCTTGCAGTGCCAAAGGTGAACTGATAACCACCACCATCATTGACAGCAACACCAGCTTGGGGCTCTGCAACTCTCAACTTATCTAAACAGAGCCGTACGATGGGAGAAAGGCTCCGCCTTACTTGCTTACCGCTTCAATCGCCAGCTGACCAACAGGATGCGAGATGGCTCAGTGGATAAGGCGCCAGCTTACGAACCGAAAGGTCCGTGGTTCGAACCCGACCTCTGCCTCTCGACTTTCCCTGTCTAGGCTTGGGCAACCTGGCAGTATCCTAGCCCTCGTGCTTCCTTCGGGTGGCATGGCAGCTAGGCACCGAAAGCGTGTTACAGCTGAACAATTGACCAACATGAGCAGCTTCATTTTAGAGGCTCCTAGCTAAACTGAATCAGCGGAAATAACCAGGCTCATCAAGACCAGAAACCTTGTGAGTGAAAATACTGGGAAAATCTTACGCGCATTGCTCCCTCCCTCTCCCCACGCTCCCCTGCCTGATTTAGGAAACTGGACGACTGACCGTACCTATACCCAAAAAGACAAATAGGCGATTGCAGGGAACGTATACGGAAAGTATATGTCGTAAGTTGAAACTTGGAGGAACCGATAAATGAATTCAGCAACTCAGTGACAGAAACCGGTGTCGGTGCCCACTATTTCACCATGTTTAGGCAACAGGTCTCTGCATGTTCATCCGATGATCTCATTCGGGCTCACACTGATACCAGAGGTTTAAACGAAGCGCCACATAATGGCTCGGGAAAACTTCCTGTAGGCAAGTAAAACGCACAGACAATACGCGCACATACGATGCGAAACGGGTGAAACAAAGATGGTTATCTTAAAATAAACTAGTGGAGTCAGTATAGAAAGTCGCACCATGTGGATCACCGGGTTCGACTCGGTGCCATGTCAGCAAGTGATACCATCCAAACATTGCCGTCTCCCTTTGGACCGAAACCCGGCAGACGGGATTCACCAAAGCATGCAGGTTGAACTCTAAAAGTCTTCATAATTACGCACTAGGTCGTCCACCCTCCACATTAGTTAAAAGTGGCTTTTGTTTGAGTGAAAAGCCTGAGCAGCCGATGGACAAGCGTCTGAGGTGCTTGACCAAACCGCGTTAGATGGTGTAAGGGTCTGGTTAGAATTATGCGGGGTCTCCTCGGGCCGAATCATCATCACCATCAAAGACAGCAACATCAGTGTTGACACTGATGCTTCACTGCCGTACAACCATGAGGTTCGTCTAATTATATTTAATGCCCTTGGGTGAAAATAAGAGAAAAAAGTGGGTGATGGAGGCGACCTAGCGCTGGCTTATGTCAACCACTCTGGGGTGCCTCCAAGCGCTCAATCAGACAATCTGGAAGAGACTGACAGCACGAATGCCACTGACATCGATTAGCCGCCATTTCTTGCAACGTCTCCAGCCAAGCACAGGTGGGGTCACGGGGACCCCATCCTGGAAGGCGTACAACACCCAAACTCTTCGTCATCTCTTTCACGCCCTTCTACCAAGTTATGCGTTGTCCACCTCGCGGCTTGCGCCATTCTGAAGGAGGCACGGAGAACAACACTCATCTCGGTAGACGGTGTTCCGGCATGCATGCCACATGACCGAGCCATCGTAGTCGGTGGTGCTGGATGTTTTCCCCGATTAAAGTAACTGCCGCACAACCAAATACCCATTTTCTAATCACCTCGTTACTAACACGCTGACGCCATCCAAAACCAGCAACGCTTCTGAGGCATCGGTGGTCAAAACCTGAAGACGCCTCATATCATCTGTCCGCAGAGGCCATCGCTCGCACCTGTACAACAACACAGCCCTTACTGTAGCCTGATACACACGACCCTTAAGATCTAGTGAGATGCCTTTTTGACGCCACAAGTGACGCAAATTAGCAAATGTGATTCGAGCCTTTGAGATTCTTGCACTGACTTCATCAGACACACTTCCGTCAGAGCTAATACAACTACCGAGGTATGTAAAATTTTCCACAACCTCCAGTGATTCTCCTTGAATTGTAAGGGGTATGTTCGAAGACTGCACGTTCTGAAGCATGACTTTGCACTTTGAAGGTGCAAGGCTCATGCCAAAAGATGGTATGATGGTGGTCAGTCTATTCAACAGGGCTTGTGCTTAGTTTTGGTCTTCAAAGATGAGGGCAATGTCATCTGCGTACTCCAGATCGACAAGGCTCTCACCAGCAACAATTTGAACACCGGGGTTTTGAAGACCATCCAGCGTTCGCCTCATTATTTCATCAATGATGAAGTTGAATAGGAATGGAGAGAGTGGACATCCTTGTCGGACACCACTTTTTGTAGGGAAGCTTTTCGAGAGCTCACCATACACTCTCACCCGCCCAGAAGTATGTGAATATAGGGATCGGATTATGTTTACAAACTTCTGGGGCATACCCTGTTGAGCAAGTGTAGTTAGCAGCACTGACCGATCGACAGAATCGAACGCACCCTTGAAGTCAAGGAATACCAAGATTGTGGGTCGTCTGTACATATGGCGTTGCTCTAACACCTGACGGAGTGTGAAGATGTGGTCAACGCAGCCTCTACCCGGTCGAAATCCCGCTTGATTCTCACGAGTCAAGGTTTCGCGTGCCACCGTAAGACGACGAAGAATCAGTGACGCCAGAAGTCTTGTCACAACAGGAGTCAAACTAACACCTCTGTGGTTGCTACATTCACTGCGAGTACCCTTTTTGAAAATGGGCACTACTATCGATTCACCCCAGTTGTCTGGGACGGTCTCTTTCTCCCAGATAGACCCAAATAGGCTAGACAGGCACTGGCTGAGAAGTCCACCGCCATCCTTGAAAAGAGCAGGTGGAAGGTCGTCAGGACCAGCAGCACGATGACGCTTGAGTAGAGAAATACACTCGGACACTTCCGAGGCTGAAGGCGGCTCCAGATTCACGGTCCACCTTTCTGTTGAAGGCCAGGATTCTAGATTGGAGGTAGCAGGTGGCCAACTGAATTGCTGCTCGAAGTACTGTGCCCAGCGATCCAAACGTTCTGCTTTGCTGCATATCAGGGAGCCATTTTGGTCCCTGATTGTTTCGCTGACAAGAGGTTTCCGAGGACCAGTCGAACGAATCAAGTGGAACAGCTTGCGGACATTACCAGCATTCTTTGCCTCTTCCATTTCTTCGGCCTTTCGGGTCCACCAAGCTTCTCGGTCTGCACGGATACTCAGTTTCACCTGGCGTCGGATGATGCGTCGGGTGGAGTTGTGATTGCGGCCAGGAGGGATCTGTCGCCGGGTCTCCAGCAAGGACACAGTCTTATCAGAGATCCAATGTTTGGATGAGGTTGGCTGGATTGTACCGCAAACAGACTTTCCGGCTTTGAATAGCGCTTTAGATATCTTTTCCCAGTGGCCGTTTATATCCGACATCGTACCGTCCGGCAGGCGTTCGAGGAGCTGGTTCTGATAATTTCGTTTGACTTCTGGGTCCACTAGCTTCTCAATGGCTAAGCGAGATGTGTGCGTTTTGCGTACACCTGAAAAGCGCAATGAAAAGCAGCAGCGTACAAGTGCATGGTCGGAGTCCACGCTGGTGTTCCAGAAGGAGCGGCAGGCGGTGATCGACCCTCGCCACCGATAACTGACGGCGATGTGGTCTATTTGGATTCGGGGCTGGTTTGTTGGTGGGCACCACGTTGTCAAGCGATTTCCGCTGTTCCGGAAATTCGTACTGCAAAGAAACAGTCTGTGATCGGCACACATTTGGAGTAAGCGATCCCCGTTGTCCGTGCGTCTCGTGTCCAATCCAAGACGACCACCCAATCGGGCCTCAGCAGCGCTTAGTCTACCTACCTGGGCGTTCATGTCACCAGCAACCAAAACGATATCTGAGCTTTTAGCCTGCTGTAGAAGGGCACCTAGAGCGTCATAGAAACTGTCCTTGGCAGATTCAGAGCTACAGTCAGTTGGGGCGTAAGCAGACACAATAAACAAGGTGCGATGGACCTCACTTCCTCTAAATTCTCTCACAGATGTTGCCAAACGAACCGCACAGAGGCGACTATTAACGGGTATCCAATCAAGCAGAGACGCTTCCGCTCGGTCGCTCAATACAATACCCACCCCAGCATACCCAGCTGCAGTGGCCTCTGCATCACCAGAGGTGCGCAGCCGGAACTTGGAAGAGAGCGAGGGGGCAGTCAGTTCGATCACAGTACTTGCGTCCTGCATCCTTGTTTCTGACAGACAACATACATCAATGCAGAGAGAATCCAGCGTACGAGCAAGAGCCACCTGTTGACCTGCTTGTTTCAGTGTGCGAACATTAAAGGTGGCTAAGTAGACAGGCTTTCGGGGTATGAAAACAGACTTCGAAGTGTTTAGGGTTGTGACTGAACTCGGGCGTACAGAAGCTGCAGCTGCGTGTGATGCAGGGCGAGCAAAACGGTCAGTCCTAGAGCTGGGACCTGCGGAGAAAGTATTCAAATTTGGGTGGGGGAGGGTGGAAGACGGAAAATGTGAAAGTGTAAGAAGGGAGGCGTCAGCAGTAGCATGTTTTCGCTTACCCGCCCTGCTGTATGCAGCAAGTAAGGCGACCCGGCTGATGGCACCACGCGACGGCCGATGTGGCATGAGAGTATTGTTAGCTGTAAATGTCATGGTTGTACGAGGGCTGGGATACTGTCAGGGCGCCCACACCTAGACAGAAGGACGATTAGGGTCCTCAACCAAAGCCTTTGGCTCAAAAGCCTAACCGCAAGGCAGCGGTGTTGGGCTGGAAATGCAAGTACCTTACCAATTTTACGGAACACGTCACCGCACATGTTCCAACCCCCAACCTGGAGGGCCAGGAGACTGTGTTCGTCAGACCTCTACCCAATGACTAACCTGGTATGACAGACTCTGTGAGTGTCGCGGGACACCCCCAGTATAGCTCAATGGGTCGCTGAGGTGCGCAAAATACCACTCCAGTCTCTTGGTGACGGCCTCGGACCGAATACGTGTGAACAACAGTGCTTGTCGTGAAATAGCGTCCCAAATTAGTAAAAACTCTGAATACTTCCACGAACCATCAAGATATAGCTGTAGGCTAAGATCCTCCCACATCACTGTGCACTTGAGGTGACTGAGGTGGAAGCATTCCAGCGCACCAGATAGAAATCGCGTGGTTGCCTAGGTTTTGTGCTGTGTTGCGGTTTGGAAATATCGTCCACATATTTCAAGTCCAGCAGCCAGTGGGTGACCCGCACTACTGAAGGATTTCAGTAATTCAGCCATACCATCGATGACAAAGGTGAGCAAGAATGATGATGGACGTCTGTATCTTAAGTTCATTGAGATTTCGAAAGAACATGGAATTTGACCGTTAACTCTGAACTGACCAGAGCAGTATGCGTATAGCGGCTGCGCGATTTTGAGATAGGGGTATTCAGGTCCCTCATAGACAGTTCCAAAGAACAACTCCGTCTGCAGCCGTATCGATATCCAGGAGGATCAGCACGGTAGGTATGTGGTATATTTGGCGCTGTACTATCCACCGGGCTATCGTAGATGGATGGATTAATTTGAAGTATAGGCCAATTAGACTACACGCTGAAATCCTGTACATATTTTGCTTGTATCTCGACTGCGTATGAGCAGACCATCTCGCTCAGTGAGTGTGACTGACAGGTTTCTTCGAACCGGATTCCCGAGTAAGCTAGAGGAGTCTTCGAAAGTCATGTCATCACATCACCGTGTCTCCAGCAAAGCACAGGAAATGGCACGTGGACCCAACCCTGGAGTCGAACAGCACCTACACTTTTCGTAACGTCCTTCCACTTCTCTTTGGCCACATCATATTCTGTCCACCTCTAGGTTTCCGCCACTCCGAATAGGCATAGAAGACAAGGCTCTTCGTAGCCGCCGGTAACTGGGCATGCGAAAAACAAGACCCAGCTTAACGAAATACACCTATTTGCAAACAAATTTGGCTTTGCGAGAGACTCACCTGGGACCCAGCTGAATCTCTCGTTTGTGATGTTTCCAGGCAACTGAATGTGCTTCACAAGGCCGCCTCATGATTCAGTTGCTACGATATTCGAGATATCGCGATACATGTATATTCGTAATGCACCCAGCTTAGTTTGCTATATTGGATGCATTCTTTGAGTTAAATACGTTCCGTTTCATTAAAAACCCGTCTCCTGATCACCTCCCCGAATTCGTTGGTCCCTGCCGATCCAAGTAATATTTCTGAGACACCGGTCGCCAAACCTTCAAGAAAAGACTGGATGTTACCGCACTGTGACTGTTTGTGTGCTTCTGTGACCCGTTGAGCTATACTGGGGTTGTCCGTGCGACCGTCGTAGGGTCTCTCATACTAGGCTGGTCAGGGGTCTGACAAACACAGACCCCTGGCCCTCCAGGGTGGACGCTAGAACGTTTGGCGACTCGATCTTCAAAAGTGGCAATGCGCTCGGATTTTCCACCACCAAACACCGCTGCTTTGGGATCAGGTTTTTGGGTCGAAGGCCTTGATCGAGGACCCGAGTCATCTCCCTAGGTCTCGTAGCCCTAGCAATATCCCAGCTCACGTACAAGCATGAGTCTTACCATCAATATCACTGTCATGTCACATTGACAGTCGCGTGGTGTCATCAGCCGGGTTGACTTACTTGCTGCATACAGCAGGGAGAGCAAGCGGAAACAAGCAACTGCTGACGCCTCCCTTCTTTCTCTTTCACGTACTTTTTCTTCCCCTCCCCCACCCTATTAATAACTCTCTCCACTAAGACTGAAGACCCCATTCATCTTGCAGCGGTCTCGGCCGCAACATTTCTGCATTAACCAGCGTCAACGGCGTCAAACATTTCGAAAACAATCTTCGAGCGTCGACGCGCAGTTTGTCTGACCACTTTTAATGTTCGCAGTCTGAGGCAGACATGACAACAAGATGCTTTCGGTCTCACACTGGACACTATTGACACGGATGTGTGTTGTATCAGAAACAATAATTCAAGATGCAACCATCGTGGTTGAATTAACTACCACATCACTCTCCATTCGATTCCGCGCACCCCTGGCGATCTAGAGGTCGCCGTGGCAGGATCTACAGGGGTCGGTATTGTCCTAATTCACAGGATAGAAAAATCCTTGTTTGACTGCATACCCGTTGATAGTCGCCCCAGTGCGGTTCACCTGATAACGTCTGTGAAGGAGTCTCACAAGCGGGAAGTTGATCATTGTCTGTTTGCCGTGCCTGCTTACTGTAGCTTTGACACCATCAAAGACAACTTTTATGAAGACTTTAAACACCCTATTATAGCGGACGAGAAACTCAGATTTCGTTACAGTTACCGGAGACCTGAATGCACAAGCAGGCAGACTTAGCGCATCTGAGACTCTGTAAGGTGGTCAATTTGGATTGGACCCGGTGGCTTCAGCTGTTTGCTGACCGTAGACCGTTCTTATGCAGTACTACCTTCGGGAATGACTGAAGTTGTTGGGCCACATGGTGTCCTCCAACAACGTGCCAGCCGCTGACCCTAATTGATTCACATCGCTATCAGTTACTAATGGTGCGGATCAATAACCGACTGCTCCTCATTTTGGAACACTTGTGTGGACACCGACCATTCACTCGCCAGAAGTCGCCTTTTGCATCGATTTGCAGGGCCACGTAAAGAGCGGGGAAAAGGTCTAACAAGTGAGAGGCTGGCAAGTCCCGTTTTAGACCGTTCCAACTGCTTCATCGTCTGATACCAATTCGTACTGGGACGAGATCGCCACGTCTTTGCACAACGCCGGTAGTTCTGCCTGTGGCGCGGCGCTACCAGGTCCGCTCAAGCACTGGATATCAGAGAGAACAGTGGCGCTCCTTGAATCTCGGAGAAAAGTTCCCACCGGTCCCGAACATAATTCAGCTCAACAAGTGAAAATCATCGTGCAAGCCGAATGTGAAGCATGATGAACATGGAAGCCTAAGGCAATGGAAGAGTCCAGTAATGCCCGAAGATTGTCTCGGTTGATTTTTCTGACCGGCCACGGAAACCGCCTGTGAGCGAAAACATCAAGGACCAAAGTGACCCGACCATCTTCCGAGAATTTTGGATAACAATTCTCATGGCCATCTTCTGCTATCCAGTGGGATCCTGGAACCGTGGTAGAACACTAGACACTGAACCTGTAGCTTACTACGGCCTCAGAGGTATATCACTGCGTATGTCCTCAAGGCGCCACCGAGCTCCTGGTAATAAAATAAAAATATCCATCATTCAGCTGTAACACCCTTTCGGTGCCTAGCTGAACGATTATTCATTATTATTATTATTATTATTATTATTATGCGACTTCCAAGATAATTTATAGTATTCCACAACTTCTAGTGTCACTCATCGAATTCTTACAGGCATGTTCAAAGACTGTATGTCGTGCAGCATAACTTTGCTCCTCCTAGATACGAAGCACCCACCGAAGGACTGAATGAACTTGACCAGCCTTTCTAAAATGCATACGCTTCCTGCTCTTTTAAAAAAATGAAAACAATGTCATCTACATACTCTAGGTCGACGGGGTCGTCGCTCGGAGAGACCTAATAATAATGATAATAAATAATAATAATAATAATAATAATAATAATAATAATAGTTCAGCTGAAACACCCTTCCGGTGCACAGCTGCCATGCCACCCGAAGGAAGTACGAAGACTGATACTGTCAGGTTGCCTAAGCCTAGACAGGAACATTCGAGATGCAGAGGTTGGGTTCGAACCACGGACTTTGCGGTCAGTAAATTCACGCTCTAAACACGGAGCCATCTAGAGCTCATAGATCTAAGCACCACGGTTTTGGAGACCTTTCAGAATTCTCCTCATTACCTCATCAATGACGAAGTTAAACAAAAAGGAAGAGAGTGAATACCTTTGTCAGACACCACTGCTTGTAGGAAAGTTTCTTGTACAATCTCGCCTTCCAAAAAGTATGTGAACACAGACAGCGTATTGTATTCGCAAACTTCTCGATCCGTGCAGAACTACCGGTCGAGACGCTGGTTATTATTTATTATTAAGGTTTCAATACAACGGAAAACCAGATGCTTTGGGCCTGGACAAAGTAGTTTGTTTTCTACCAGCCACAAGTCCTGTTGCGTCAAACGATGGTCCAGAAAGTATAAAGAACCCCTGATTCTGTCGTTTTGTTGCATTGGTACTGGGGAAAAAGCAGCCTTACTGATCATTCAAAGATGTCAATTACTTAACTTCAAAAACGAGACAGTTCCAGGTGTGACCTATAGGAAAGGGGTGAACCAGACGTGTTTGGGTGCTGCCTCAAACGATAGGATGTACTTAAAACGTTCCGGGAAAAGTTCGGGAAGCAATCGGCAGGTGAATTGATGGGTAATGTTTCGCTTGTGACACAAAACTTTCATCAAACCAAATGACTAAGTTCATCATCATCATCATCATAATGGACAGCATGACATCAGTGTTCAACACCGATGATTCGCTGCCGTAGAACCATGATTTATTTGAAAGCCTTATTGTGAAGAAAAGAATAAAGGTGGACGGGGAAGGGACTAAGTGCTAGCTTACTACAATTATTTCGGGGTGCCCACACCTCCACACGCTCATTCAGGGAATCTGGATAGAAACTGACAACAAGAACGCCACTGACATCGGTTGGCAGCCATATCTTGCAGCGTCTCCAACCAGGCACAGTGAGGATCACGCGGTCCCCAACCTGGAAGGCGAGTAGCACCGACAGCACCCAAGCGTTTCGTAATTTCCTTCATACCCCTCTGCCAGGTTAAGGGTTGGCCACCTCTCTGCTTCCGCCACTCTGAATTGGGCATGGAAAACAGCACTCTCTTCGGCAAACGATGATTAGGCATACGCAACACGTGTCCCAACCAACGCAGCTTCTGGTGCTGGACACATTCTTCAATGGAAGTACCCGTTGCACAACCAAAAACTCGCTTTCTAATTGCCTCGTTACGGATTCGCCGACACCAACCCACACGAGCTATGGTTCTGAGACAACGATTGTCAAACACCTGAAGACGCCTCAGTTCCGCTGATCGAACAGGCCAGGTCTCACAGCCATACAACAAAACAGCCCGCACTGTAGCTTGATACACACGTCCCTTCAGGTTCAGGGATACACCACTTTGACGCCATAGGTGTCTCAAATTAGCAAACGCGACCCGGGCCTTGCAGATTCGTGCATTGACCTCATCTGTCACACTACAATCAGAACTAATACAACTTCCCAGATACGTAAAACGCTCCACAACTTCCAGTGCCTCTCCCTGGATTGTAAGTGGCGTGTTCAGTGACTGCATGTCCACCAGGATGACCTTACACTTTTTGGGTGCACAGTGCATACCAAAGGACAGGATGACTTTTATCAGTTCAACCAAAAATACCTGCGCCTTCTCCTCCTCTTCGAAGACGAGAACGGTGTCGTCTGCACATTCCAGATTAACAAGGTTTTCGTCACAGGCTATTTGAACACCAGGGTTTTGGAGAACTTCCAGCGTTCGTCTCATGATTTCATCGATCACGAAGTTAAATAGGAATGGAAAGAGTGGGTATCCCTGACGGACACCACTTTGTGTACAGAAGCTTTTGGAGACCTCGCCGTATACTCTCACACGTCCGGAAGTCCGAGAATACAAAGAGCTTATTATGTTCACAAACTCCCGGGGCATTCCTTGAGCGGCAAGTGTGTCAAGAAGAAATGACTAAGCTACACGGTTGGTCGAGTTTTAAGGCAGAAGGAGAACCAATTAACAAGACCTCTTCCCATTAGTAGGCTAAATCAGTGTTGGGTTTTTGTTAATGTGGGCCAACAAGCTTTAAGACCGATAGACTTTGGGAAGACTCACATGAATACAAGCCGGGTCTAGGGTCCCCTTCTTCCAATTCACTTCACGAGAAGATTCCCTTTGTGTCGCTTACAATTTTTGTCGGTCTCTGTGGATGAGCTAGGGCTACGACAGTTTGGCACAGATGAGTGATTACGTGGATTTCAGTCGGTGACTTCTCGATCATTTCCGGACGTTTTCCAACCGACTGGAAGGATACACAATTACCTAGCTGTTGAACAGGTGCAATACACACTACGATCTACCGTTTCGCCCAGTGTCAAAATGAAGGACAGGATGGACGTGCTTAGACACAGTGATCACAAATAAGGCAGATGCGATGGTAAAAAGGCAAGTCAATCGAATTTATCTAATTGCAGATTTCACTTCTAGATAGAATGAATTGTGGCAGTCTGAGAAAAAAGCTAAAGTTCACAGTTACCTTATTCTAAACGTTGTGGAATTAAAGCCTTTCTCGCTCATTTTGAAGGTATTGCAACTAATAATTATGTGAAGAATGATTATGCTGATACGGGCAAATGTTTTTACTCAAATAGAACCAATTCCTACGTAAAATTAGCGATGATGACGGCGAAAACTCTGTGGATGAATCGGAGCCGGGATAACCTTTCTCACCATGCTAAAGGCGCTCGAATTTGTTGGAAATATCAGTGATTTTGTTGTGGATTACGGAGGTTGTCAACTACCGGTGCAAGCCGCAACCCAACATTTTCTTAGACCACCTGGAAGGAAATGTGTGCTAACCTGCATAACACATTTTCTCCATATAGAATACCCTTGTTAAAATACTTATTCTGGTAAATTTGCCTCTTGGCTCATATGGTTTCCTACAGGATATCCTCACAACATCCAACACCGTATAAATATGGGTTCGGTGACAACTGAGGCTTTCTTATGATAGAAGGCAATGGATTGCAAATCCGACTTATCATCAGGTTCCTTTTACTACCCACCAAAAAACTTATATCACCGGAAACTAGTCATAGGTCTCCCTATCAAACGGAAAAGATCTGTTTTCGGTAATTATGGTGACAAATGGAACCCATTAAAAACTGCCGTTTAATTCAGCGAAAGCTTTTCTCGAATGAAAAGATGATGAGATGCCACAACTATGGCGTCAAAAAGTGTAGCACGCTTTCTGCCGCATTTTTCACGTTTGTACTGCACAATATAGAACGGCCCCAACATTTGGGACGTTGAGAGTATAGATCCCTGGTTTGGGTTGCATAGTTAACGAAGACATGGTCTCCAATGCACCTTACACAAGGACATTGGCAACCGCTGTTCTTGCTGCCCTGCAGGAAGCACTGAGATGTGGAAGTGGAAATCACACCCGGACAAGTGCCAAGTGATACTACGTAGAATAGGCTTATTTTCCCGTGGGAGCCATTCGCAATAAAATAGGAAGTTTCCAAAGCTGTTGGCTGGCGTTGCATGTAGTGATTCATTTTGTTCACCACCATTCGAATATTCGTCCAAGGTTTCTGGCTCATTAGAATTTTTTTAACACGAGTTCCCTTCCAAGAACTGACAAGTTGGTCTGAGCGGTAGATAAACCAGAGAGGACCCTGTCACAAAATGGATTCCACTTATCAGTGAACGTCAGCGTGCATTATGAATGGGATGAAAGAAGAAAACATTGGGCACGCCGACTAACCATGCACCAAAGGGAGCCGATGAAAGAGATGACGGTTGCAACAGTATTTCATATTCATCAAAAACAGAGTAGTAATCGGTGAACTAAATTACCTCCTTGTTGGTGCCCACTGGGTGGCCAGAGGTCAGTCTACCAAGGGCCAAGTACTACGCAATGCGCTCAGTGGTCCTGCATTTGGTAAGGTTGTTCGGAATCTCAGCCTTCTTATCTGTGTCCAAGGTACATTCGTGAACACCAAGAGAGAACTAGTGGCTGCTTGGGGAGGCAACCTGCACAACAGCGATGGTCGCGGTTTGGGAGAGTTGGTCGCTTTACCTCTCTCGAATCGATTGCCTGTTTCCAGAACGCCTGTTTCCCCGCATAGTTATCCGCGGTATCCAGCTTCGGTGCAACCTAATTAGGATGATGGTTAGAAACGCCCAGTGTGGACAAGGTGACCAGATGATCTTCAGTTCTGGAGACTGGTCAACCGGAGAGTTTCGTGCATATGTTGAAGTCCTGCTGGATCACGCATGATGTTCGATGTGCTCGTCATAATCGGGTGGCAAGGGAACACGTGAAACGTCTCCGTTGTCTGAACTACAGTCTTCGACGTATTTATCAAGCCTGACCTAATCGCTGCTCGGGAGCGCCCAGCAACTTTGACGGACGTAAGCATAGCCTCAGATGGGCGCTGAGTGGTTGTGTGGAATGACAAGAAGCCATCACCTTAGCCCTAAATGCCATCGATTGTGATGTTGATTTGTTGGTTGATAAAACGATGATCATTTCATATCGAGGGATCCGCTTTCCTTAATCCGGCAGGGTTGTTGGACTGGGGCTTCCTGAGGTCACAGTCAGTGACTTGTTTGCAAACCATCTTGGGCCCTCTACGTATTCACGGCACTATTATGGCGTGTAGTGTACATTCTTGTCATTGACTTCCACACCTGACCCTGTATGACGGACACCTGACTGTGCCAGCGTTTACTGCACCTTAAAGAGCATTCAGCATTGTCTTCCCTCCCTTCAATTGCTGGTCTTTACACGTGTGTTTTCAAGCCGGACATTCTTATACGCGTTGGAAATCATCGCCTGACTGGAAACTATTGCCTTCGATTAGAACGTTTCTCCCGTTTTATCTAACGTTCTCCCGTACATCCTTCCACATCTACCGCTCGGACTTACTTATCCTTGTGATCATGCTCTTGAAAAATAAACGACAATAGTAGAATTCTTTCCTAAGAATAACCATTGAACGTCGATTTCAGATGCATCACTTCTCCACCGGTTAATAATGGAGCTCCTAGGGAGGTGAGCGAAGCAGGCGTTGCTGAATATCGTCAGTGACTTTGAAACGACCTAGATCTAAGATGGAAACTAATAATCTAGTGGCAGCTAGTTTTTGCATACATGGTACTGAAGATTTTTGCCACCAGTAGCTATCTTTAGAACAGGACAAGGCCTGCTGTAAAATAAGACTGGATCTGTGGATTTCGATTATGTTGCTCCGAAAACCGGGATCGAAATCAACAAGCAGCCATTAATGAAATTATCGGACTAAATTCAGGCCATAAAGCTTGTTCTGAAGCAGCAACCGAAACTCATGGTTGTAATAAGAGATGGCATGTGTGAGTTGCACTGTGTTTACAAGGCTGGAACTCAGTACCAACTGCTGAATAGTTTTACAAATCACTTCTGAAGGCTTATAAAAATTTCCCACCGTTTTACCACGCCCCGCCAATGTTGGATCTTATGCATCACTCCCGGGTCTATCCGTTGTGGTTTCTCTTCGAGGGAGAGACAAACAACCAGATTCAGTTTTAGGCAGCTCGATGGTTAGCGCGCAAAGCCACCGACCCTGGATTTTCGATGGCTCCTGTTGAGGCTTCGACAAACTGCTGGTGCTTTCTTCACCGAAAGGATTTTTCGCCATAGTAAACCCGGATCATGTGGCCAAAAGCCCCAACACACTTATACCCTTATATAACCAGTTAATACCGAATTGCATATAGTGAACCCTCTGCAGGCAATTCCAGGATTCCTTTTAGATGGTAACGGAACCGTTCTACCTTACCGCCTCTTCTGGTGCTCCTAGCTGCACTCTCACCTACACAGTTGACCTATCATGAAGCAAATTCCACTTAATATGTCCAAACACGAGTTACTGCCATTAAGCAGGTACCACACATACACGCTTGGTGATCAAAAACTGCAGTCCCTCACGAGCAAAGTAACGTAGCACGTAGCCCAGCCCAAGCCATTGCTCAAGAGTTACTGCTACTGAAAATCTGCATCTTTAACAACCTCGAGCTAGAAAGTGAAAATAAGAACACTACTGACATCGATTAGCAGCCACATGTTGCAGTCTCTCCAAACATACACCGGGGATGACCACGAGTGCTCCATCCCGGAAGACGAGTAGCACCGAGAGCACCTTAATTTCTTACCCCTCTGCCAGGTCAAGGATTGGCCACCTCTGCTTTCGTCACCCTGAATTGGGAACCGAAAACAGCACTCTCTTCGGCATACGCTATACATGGTTTAACCAACGCAGCTTCTTGCGCTGGACACATTCTTCACAAGGAAGTCACCGTTGCACAACCGAAAACTCGATTTATAATTGCCCCGTTACGGACCCGCCAGCACCAACCCGCACGAGCTATGGTTCTGCGAAAACGGTCGTCAAACACCTGAAGTCGTCCCAGTTCCGCTGCTCGAACAGCCATACAACAAAACAGCCCGTACTGTAGCCTGATACACACGTCCCCTGAGATTCAGGGATATACCGCTTCGGCGCCACAGGTGTCTCAAATTAGCGGACCGGACCGGACCAGACCGGACCGGGCCTTGCAGACTCGTGTACTGGCCTCATCTTTCACACTGCAATCGGAACTAATACAACTTCCATATCCGCCACAACTTCGTGTGCCTCTCCGATTGTGAGTGGCGTCTTCAGTGACTGCATATCCAAAAGCATAACCTTACACTATGTGGGGGCGAGATGGCTCAAGTGGTTAGAGCGCGAATCTACTGACTGGAATGTCCGTGGTTCGAACCCAACCGCTGCCTCTCGACTTCCCCTGTCTAGGCTTGGGCAACCTGGCAGTATCCCAGCCCTCGTTCTTCCGGGTGGCATGGCAGCTAGGCACTGAAAGGATGTTACAGCTGAGCAATTATTATTATTTTTATTGCACTATGTGGGTGCAAGGCATATGCCAAAGCACGGGATGACCTTGGCCAGTTCATCCAAAGATACCTGCTCCTCCTGCTCTCCGAAGAGGACGATGTCTTCTGCATATTCCAGATCAAAAAGGTTTTTGTCAGACTGTTTGAACACTGCAGTTTTGAAGACCTTGCAGTATTCGTCTCATTATCTCATCAATCACGAAACTAAATAGCAATGGAGAGAGTGGGCACCCTTCGTCCAGCTGTAACGCCCTTTCGGTGCCAAGCTGCCATGCCACACGAAGGAGGCACGAGGGCTGGGATGGTGTCAGGTTGCCCAAGCCTAGAGAGGGGAAGTCGAGAGGTAGAGGTCGGGTTCGAACCACGGACCTTCCTGTCAGTAAATTTGCGCTCTAACCACTGAGCCACCTAGCCTCCCCCCTTCCCCCCGGAGCCATCTCGCAACCCTGACGGACACTGCTTTGTGTACAGAAGCTTTTGGAGAGCTCTCTGTATACTCTCACACGTCCGGAAGTCTGGGAATAAAAAGAACTTATTATGTTCACAAAGTTACAGGACATTCCTTGATTGGCAAGCGTATCAAAGAGAACAGACCGGTCAACCGAGTCGAATGCGTCTTGGAAATCAGGGAACACTAAAATTGTGGGTCGTTTGTACGTATGGCGTTGTTCTAGCACATGAGGGAATGTGAAGAACTGGTCAATGCAACCCCTAGCAGGCCGAAATCCCGTTTGCTGTTCTCGTATCAGTATTTCATGAGTCACCATAAGGCGACGAAACACATGTGACGCCAACAGTCTCGTTATGACCTGGGTCCAGCTGACCCCCATGTGGTTACCATACTCACTACAAGGCTCTTGAAAATGGGCGCTATCACCGACTGTCCCCGGTTGTCTGGGACAGTCTCCTTTTCCCAAATGCAGGCAAACAGACCAGACAAGCGCTGACCGAGGACTTCACCCCTATCTTCGAATAATGCGGGTGGGAGGTCACCCGGACCAGGAACTCGGTGGCGCTTGAGAGCACATATGCAGTCATAGACCTCCGAGGTGGTAGGAGGTTCCACATTCTACGTCAGCTGTAGGCTCCAGATGAGTGGCAGCTGGTGGCCACGATAAATGTTGTTCGGCCCACCGGTGGAGGCGTTCTTTATTCAGGATTGTCGCTCCATTTTGATCCTTGATGGTTTCGACCACAGGTGGTTTCCGGGGACCGGTCGCACGGATCAACTGAAATAATCTTCGGGCATTCCCGGCTTTCTGGGCCTCTTCCGTTCCCTTAGCTTTCCGTGTTCACAGACTTCACGGTAGGCGCACACGCTCACTTTCCCTTGACGTC
Source organism: Opisthorchis felineus (assembly GCA_004794785.1). Taxonomy (NCBI): domain Eukaryota; kingdom Metazoa; phylum Platyhelminthes; class Trematoda; order Opisthorchiida; family Opisthorchiidae; genus Opisthorchis; species Opisthorchis felineus. The sequence continues at coordinate 3,746 of SJOL01004107.1, read as the reverse complement.
TAATAATTCGCCACCGTCAAGTTATGTTCGAGACCGGCAGGGATATATCTCCGAGATTTAAGCAGTGCCGCTGTTCGGTCTGATATCCAGTGCTCAAGTGAGCCTGACAGAGCCGTGTCACAGGCAAAATTCCCAGCAGTGTGCAAAGAGGTGGCGATCTCGTCCCAGTATGAATTCACATATGGTGGAGCATTTGGAAGAGACTCTAGAAGACGATTCTAGTGAATTCGTCTAACATCCAGAGCTGCCAGTCTCCCAGTTGCAAGGCGAGTTTTCCGCACCTTGCGCGGCCCTGGAAAACGAAGGGAGAAGCGACTCCGGACGAGTGCGTGGTCGTCACCTGCATGTCTGAGAATACAAAGAACTTAGTAGATCTGCAAACTTCTCGGGTACTCCTTGATGAGCACATGGGCTAACAAGAACAGAAGTGTCAGCACAGTTAAATGCGCCTTGGCAATCCAGGAATACCAAAATTGTGGGTCGCTCATGAGCGTGGCGTGGTTCTAGGAGCTGACGGTGTGAAGAACATCTAAAGGAAGTCCCGTGGTTCGAACCCAATTACTGCATCTTGACCGCTCCTGTCTAGGCTTGGGCAATCTGACAGTACCTCGGTCCTCGTGCCTCCTTCCGTTGATCAAAAACCAGAGTGAAACAGAGAATGTGAAATACAAGTCGGCGAACTTGGAAGGTTGTCAACTAAAAGATATTTTACTCCGTGAATTCAGTCTAGGCTATCGGACAAAAAACGAAAACTCTGACTTATCAGGCTACTGAAAATCAAAGCACTCCATAATGTAATCGATTCTCGAGGTCGACAAAATGTCACACCAATAAAACCTCTACCTTAGAAGAAAGCGGCGCCTAAGGTCAGAAACACGTAGGCCGGGAACAAGGCAGCAAAACCAGACGATCATTCTAATAGTCTTCACCCAAGACTGTAGGACACGAGGCAATCGTATCATATAAATCCATGGCGTGACAAAACGAGGGCGCAAATGACATGCACACACACTGGTATACCGCTTAATGTTGGCACAAAGCAAGCTACAAATTGTATGTCTAAGTGAATAAAACCGGTGAATGAAACAAAGTGGTAAAAACAAACAGAGTGCAAAAATGACTCAACTTACATACCACATCCTCTGTCCAGATATCACGGAAACATACAGAAGACTTAAGATTAACAGACCGGATAGACATCGATGGAAATGCCCTTGGGGTTCACACGTTGCTTGGCATGATCATCATCGAAGATATCTCTATAGTACCCGCAGGAATACAATTAGGCCTGAAGGCATATTAATCTACTGAATGTGGTTGAACCGAAGACGACCAAGAACTGAACTAAGAATCCTTGTTCAGCAGCCCAGTGCACGTAAACACAAGCTCAATCTGTGAACGGTTGCAAGTAGGATGATTTCACAGACAAATGCCTGGATAGGACATAATTAAAACATTAATAGGGAAAGCACACGTTTTTCCTGGACGGATTTTCGAACATGGGTCAGGGTAGCCCGGTGGACAACACCGTGAACTTCCGTTTCTACCAGGGTTCGAATCCCCGCATAGGTGTTTTCAAACCGGCTGCCGACTCCCGTCTTGGACTGTTGTACACATGTTGGTTCATCAATAGGGACGTAACAGATACTTTTTAAACATTAATCTACAAGGAACAACAGAAACCCCAGAAGAGGTTAAGTCCCCCGATTTCAAAGAATTTGGGTTTGAAGACAATGGCTGGTCTGAACGCTCAAATGGCAGATGGTACTCTGATATATGAAGATGGTTTGTTTGACAGTACGTCACATCGATGACACCAAAACCGGGATCTCACAAGCAGATTTCGTAGATATACAAGTGAACCTAGACGTGCCCGTGAATCCCATTTCCGCATGCTACCAGCCAGTGACGCCCTGGGAGCACGTGGTGAACGACCAGGAACATGAATATCCGACATCTCAGTAACAATACAAAGCCCCCGTAGCTGACGTCATCGTGGATGGTAACACCAACGGTAAGTACCTGTGTCTTGGGTCGAGGCACGTGCGCGAGTCGAAATTCTTCTATCCGGAAGATGAACAAAGTCATGTTAGGCTTCCTGTGGACCACACTTTGAAAACTGCGGTACGGATGACCACAACTGAAATGGCGATCCAAAAAACACAATACGGACGATCTGGTGACACCTTACACACGGGGCTGACGACGGACGCTCCAAGTAAGGTTGCCGGACAAACACAACGTAGCATCGTGTAACCGATGGATGGATGCATTGATGAGTGTGCAAAGTGCATCTGGCACCGAGCAACTTAAGCACACGAATTTGTGCGCTTACGGCCATGCAAGACTCAACACACAAATTACCTGATTGCATTGTCTCCACGTCCCGCGAACGAAAACTGAGGAGCGGCATTTCGTCCAGGAGTTCTGTTTTTTCTTGAATCACGTTGTGGGTGCCCATTGTCAGGAGATGGGCGACTAAGCAACGACTTCCGAGGACGTTGAGGAGCATTTTGAGTAGTATCTTTATATGATTCCGTTAAACTGCCGTCCGTGTGAACCCTCGAGTGTCCAGGCTTTCGGCCAGAAATCTGGCTCACATATGCGTGCCGCTTCATTTCCACTAGTGGACTAGATAGGGACCGCGAGGACAGACGACAGCTACGAGACAGACTGTGGGTATCGCGGCGCGGTTAAAATGCCGTAGCTTATGTGGCTCAGTAAAACAAACCCGTGATCTCAGGTTTGAATGGTTTCTTGCTTACCCAGGAAAGCTGCGGCCGTTCTAAGGTCCACGTTCGGCATCCCGGTAGGTTGGATCGCTACGTGCGTTTCCAAGCTTCCCGGGTGGGGTTCGTTCTCGTTCAGCAGCTTTGGTTTACCTGGAGGGTACAAGTGAATCTGAGCAAAAACTACAGGAACACGTTGCACACAGTGTCGTCCAAATCTCTTCGAGCACTCACGACCGTTTCCCACCCGTTTGGGGCCCAGCGCTTAGGCGCAGTCCTCTAGTCGCGGTCAGCCTTACGCCCTACTCACGAACGAAACCTGTGTCCTGTTCGGGCAACCAACTGTAAGTAACTGATGGTTTGAACTTATGAACCAGTTGAATTGAGTTGAACAAGGACTTTACAAAGTTCCAGTTGCGTCGCTCGTTCATGATATTCTTTAAATGAATGTGCTACATATGAGCAGCCGTCTCTGTCCTGCGTGCCCTGCGTGGTACGTTTGAAATCGGTTTCGTTTTTCCCTCATGCGAATTTGTGAAAGAATTCTTTCACTGCTCAATTTATTTACAGAGTTCACAAGTATCATTTGTTGAACATTTCACGCTAAAATAATGTTGGCGTGATAACCTCTGTTATTTCGCATTCAGTTCCTATTTTGCACCCATTCTCAACGATGACGCAAATCAATTCAAGCTGCACTCCACAGCCATCGTTGGACCACAACAGATGTGGACGAAATAGGTGTCCGTCGAATGTAAGATGTGGTATGCAATGCCACTCCTGCAAGGCTTGGTGGCACTTTAAATGCACGGGTTTACAGGACGACCAGGTAAGCCACCTGGCCAACTCTCCTGATCCGTTTGTCTGCGCCAGCTGCCTTTACCTTAGAGGGGGCAATGTTTTCCACAACTAAGAAGACGGCCACCAAAAACGGAACCAAAACTGCACCGCAAAATCGAATAGGCCAGTGTGACTGTTCCGCTTTAATCGGAACACTCGAAGCGAAACTGGAGCTTC
>SJOL01004096.1:186521-214743 GCA_004794785.1 Opisthorchis felineus | reverse complement strand
CATTAGTTTGGGAGCTGCTGACCAAAGTGGACCAACCAACCAGACAGCTTGGTTATTTAGTACATAATCGCGGAGGCACGGTCAAATGAGCCAGCGCTACAACTATGGTCATTGGAACAATCAATGTAGCCGTAACCCACCACCAGTAAATAATGACACTTTGGGTTACACCTCTCCACCCGGGTGGGTTGCGATTAGTTCTGTTAAATGGGCTACGATACAGGCCGCTATTGAGATAGACTGGAAGAAAGAGCTGTGCCTAAATAATACAGGGGCGAGGGTGTCGCTAAGGCCGACAGTGAGCGAAGCTGAATGCAAACCATGCGCGCTAGATATCAGGGCAGTGGTGGCATACCGACGAAAAATTGACGGATCATCAATGCGCCCAGGCGACAGGTCTTTGCAGCACGAGTTTTTGATCACCCCAGAGATAGAGCAGACAATTTTGGAGCAAATTTTCTCAAGAGCGCAGAATTCGTGTTTGATCTAAAGCGGAGAAAACTGGTGACAATGTATGGCTCAGTTAAGCTCGAAGGCTATCAAAAACTGCCGGTGTTCGTTTGGCCTTATACACTGGCACTACCTCTCCACCAAAACTATCTTTACACCTGACTTTCCTACAACAGTGACACCGGTGAGTCTACTTAGTTTCATTTAAGCCATATTTTTGAGGTAAAACTGGCCATTAGCCTCCACTTCGAATTCTTCTATCCCTATCTCCATTTTTGCTTTTTGTGAGCCTGGCCATTTACTCAGCCGCCCAAGGTCACTTATGGCCAGCAATGTTTTTCATTTTCATTTCATGTCAGCCGGCTTCATCATTGAACAAGTCGTACCTCATGCCCATTGTCCTAGTTTTTTTCGGTTCCCACGACTGCGGTGCCTTTTCACGTAATAAGCATGTCTCATTAGTGGTACCTTCCCTTCCTTTGTGTTGTTGTCTGCCGCGCTCAGGATGTAACGACTCGATCATGCCTCGATTGGAAAGGTCTCTACAAGTTTGGAAATAAATATAATAGTATTATTATCATTATTATTAACGTTACGATTCTATGCCAAATCGCAGTTGAAGTCTCATTAACTAGGGGCCACTTTCTGGGGAACCGACCAGATAACGTGCTTTCGTTTGTGGTTTTAAGCATCTGGCTATATACGAAAAAGCTTCCGCATCTCAGGAACACATGTTGAAAGCTTTTTGCTATTTTAGGCTCTATTCCATGTCTGTCATATAGGTTTGTGCCTCATCCAAATCATCGCTCATGTCAAAGTATAGCAACCCATCTTCAGCTCCACAGTCATGTCTACAATATACGAATAGATGAGCTACATAGGTGAATAGATGATGAGCTCAGCCACACCTGATGCGATCCAGATGTCTCAGATAATGATGGTGATCTAGCTGGGGACTGCAAGGCTTATCATATCTTAATGCCCAGGGACAAATATCCCTCGAACCACATCCAGGTAACATACACCGCCACAAAGCCATTACTCCCGCTTTTGTCCTCTAAGCGGCCGACTGACCCTGACTCCCCATAATCCATCCTCTCATTTTGCCTTGCATACCCATCCACATACGTCCTGCCTGATTAGCCTTTTCGGCCCAACCAATGCAACTTTCGGTGCTGTACGCATCCTTCAATGGCAGTCTCCTTTGCATAACCGAAAAGTCGCTTTCAACTCGTCTCGGTGCGGATTCGCCGATACCGATTCAGACGAGCTATGGCCCTGAGACAACTGTCATCAAACATCTAAAGACGTCTCAGTCCCACTGATCAAGCAGGTCAAGTCTCACAGTCATATGACAAGGCAACCTCCACGGTAGTTTGAAACGCACATCCTGTGAAATTCGGAAATATACCGCTTTGACGCCATAGATGTCTCAAATTAGCAAACGCAACCCGAGCCTTAATAAGTCGTGCATTGACCTGATTGGTCACACCAAAAGGGAACTAATGCGACATCGAATATGCGCAAAATGCCCCACAAATTCGTATTCCTCTCTCAGGATTGTACGTGTCGTCTTCAGTGGCTGCATGTCCACTAACATGACCTTACACTTTGTGGGTGCAAACTGCATGCCGACTTAGGTCAGTTCACCCAAAAACACCTGTGACTTCTCCCCTTCTACGAATACGAGAATGATATCACCTGCATATTACGGATCAACAAGGTTTATTAAAAAGATATTCGAACGCCGAGGTCCGGTGGACATTTCAGCTTTTGCCTCATGATTTCATCGATCACGAAGTTAAGTAGGAATGGAGAGAGTAGGCATCTCGCTTCACTGCATGTCCTCTCCTCAAAGATATTACTGCCGTATGCTCAACCTCATATCCGCCTTCTGCAATGGAGGAAAGGTAGGACTAAAATGGAAGTAACATTTGTCGGACGTCTGTGCCGCTCACCTGAGCTTGCGCTGGTTGTAGCATATACCCCTGGCAATCCTTCTAGGAATCCAAAAATTACTTGATGGCAGGGCAAGAAATGATAGCAATGACTCACTAAATATACGTGGCATGACGCATTAAAAGCAACTCTATTTGCAAAGCCTCCAGGATTTTTGGGCTGTAACTGAGCCATTCTAAGTTCACCCCATTGTACAAACGCGCAACACCACCAGACATTTTGTGTTTTTCTCTTACCTTTTATCCATGCACTCACCGAGCTACCTTATTTGCGCACAACTTAGCTAACACATGTCCCACCTACTCCCACATGCCCACATCCGTTCGCATCAAGCGCATACCTAGTATCTACACCTGAATATCGATTACAGTTTTTGAAATCGGGCAGTGTCGCCTCACTGCAGTGGTCAGAAATTGTGGCCAAATTTGTCTGCCTGCCATCTCGGGCCACAGTCTATCATATTTTTTTGGCACTTTTTCAAATTTTGGGTCCCCAATGTAGACACGGCCGTCTTATTGCCCCGTCTAAATGGCAGTAATAAATCACCCCAAGCCCTCGATGGACAAAATAATAACCTTGATCCGTACCGGTCTTAGTTTATCACGATTTCTGAACAAATCTGAACTACAGTGACAACCCAAAATAACTCCCTCAAGATGTTCACGTGAGGGGCTGTTCACAAACCCAGGTACGACGTCGCGATGACGGTACCGCGACTCCCATACTCAGTCTGGTGGCTTGCCCGTACTTCACCAAATCCATAATACTTCCCGGGCGAGCGTGCTACAGTCGCCCCCAAGACCGTCTCGATCCGTCTTATTTGTGCCAGGAGTTAAAAGCACTCGCCACCTTATTGTGCTGTCTGCCTGTTCCGCCCATAAACCCACTAATTCATCCAATGGCATTATCAGATCGTCGGCACACCGGTGAAGCTAAAACCTTGCCGTGTGTCAGCCATAGCGAGCACTGACCATCACAAAAAATACCTGTGGCAAATTTTTGGATTTGGTTTTTCGGGACCCCTGACACGACGATAGCTGACCTTTCCTATACATTTCACAAATGGCTGACCTGTTTTGAGTTTGCGCGCACATAGATGGTCTACTTATTTTTCCTGTATTCTTCAGATTATTTCCAAACCCAATATAGAAAAAAACGAGTGAATAAACCAGGTTTTCCACAAAATTTTCCACCGTCTTAACGGAGAGTATATGGGAGGAAATTAGCAGTCATTAAAATATGAATTTCGTTCCCACAGGGGACTTTGAGTACTTTCGAGCAACTTCTTAAAAAACTGCGGCTGCATGTGGAGATTCTAAGGGTTTGAAAAGATACCGTTTAGTTGTAAACTTTTATGTTGAAGATTCCTTCTTTCAAACTACGGTTTCAGAGAAATTAAGGTCGTGCGTCTAAGGTTTGGCCTTGCTGCGTTGTTTAACGAACGGACTACAGAATGTAGCCAGGTACCGAGATGATATCGTTGTGTGTAGCAATTGGGAACCAGAGCATACAGTTCACTTGAAGACCGTATTGAGGCGTATTCGTCAGGCTGGTCTGGGGATTAATGAAGCCAAGACACACCTCGCTCGAAGTTAGGTGACGCTGATCGGTTATAAAGTGGGTTAGGGTAAGGTTAGCTCACTGCTAGGAAAAATGGCAAAAATACGGAAAGCTGCAGTATTCAGTTCAAAGCGGGCTCTACGGCAGTTTCTCGAACGAGAAGTATACTACAGCTGGTTTATCAAGGATTCCAACGCGACGGCTGCTCCACTGTACGACTTGCTTGAGCAGTCGGAAATTCGAATGGACAAGGAAAGCGTACGAGGCCCTCGAACGTGTCAAAGAGCGAATGCCGGATCAGCAACTAGCCCTAAAAAATCCCAAGATCGGGGAATGTTTACTGCTGCAACGGACGCCAGTGACAGGGTATCTGTGCACTTCTAAAGCCAAGAAATAGGGTTGTCAAGTATGCTAGTCGTATCCTTAGCGACACTGAGCAGAAGAACTCAACCATAGAGAAGGAATGCTTAGCGCTCGTCTTGGCCCTGTATGAGTGGGGGCAATACTTGCTGGGACAAAGCTCACATTTCTAGACCGATCACCAGCGATCCTCGCAAAAAGCTTGCGTGCTGGGCACTCCGGTTACAAGAGCATGACTTCGCGATCTACCATTTGCCAGGAAAGGAAAGCCAACTGGACGATTGGCTGTCAAGACCAGAGGCTGGAGATAATGCCCCGAAGATCATGATTGGCGCCAATGGCGTCGTCGTAAAACTGGATCTTGGGGGGTTGGTGCAACTACAGCGGCAAATTTCCGTGTTACGGAAAGTTGCAGCCACCTTGTTGGATGGGCGTAGAATTTGGAACGGGGAGGGGGAAAGAAAACTGGAGACGTTTAGTAGTCCCTTCGGTTGGCTGAGCCTGAGTGAAGCTGGTATAATATTAAGGAAAGTAACTGATTCCAGTATTGTTCCGCCGCGGTACCTTGCGTCTTCAGACGGGAGCTGATCGTTGACTGCCATGAGGTTGCAAACACAGGGTGCTCCAAGACGTACGAATTACTTCGGCAGAGGTCCTACTGGCCAGGAATGAGAAGCTAAGTAATACAAATGTGATGTCCTATAAGCGGTGCCAACTGATGTAAGGGGATACGAGAGGGACAATTCGCCCCGTGGAACCTATCTTTTTGTCAGAGATCGGGAGTTATGGTCTGTCGCGTCAGTGGAAATCAATAAATAGTAATAATGGCAAAATATCTGTCGCTTTGGGTCAAGACGGCAGGCGTACCAAGTCAAATAGCGACGATGATCAGTGGAGCGGTAATGCACCACATTATAGCCAACCATGGGGTAAAGAAAATAATCCTGACGGAGCAGAAGGCTCAATTTGAGGGCGAAGTGTTTAGGAGTTGCTCGCAGAAATTGAGCATCCAGTGGCTGAGGACAGCACCATAACATTCGCAAACAAATGGCCTAACCGAACGCACTGATTGAACGTTTTAGGAGTGGCTGGTAGCCAACGTAGGTGACTGGGAATTAAACTTGCTGATGGCGTTGTTAGCACACCGTGTGTCGGTCCTGTCAACTGCAGGAAACTCCTCATTCATGTTGGTGTACTGTCGACATCCACGTCTTTCAAATGATCGGGAAATTTTTGTGGCTGACAACAGGCCTTTCACCGGAGGAGCTGGGAGCTGAAAAGTGGAGAGCTCAAAATACTTGACCGTCGTTCAGGAAACGACCAGAAAGAAAACGGCAGGTAGGAAGGCACGACCATTCCCCATATGTGCGAAGGTGAAATGGAAGTATTATCAGAATCCTAGAGGGAGTGGACTGGGGTCCCAGGAGTTGAGCAGTCGGTGGCTAGGCCCGTTTGTCGATACCGACCATCGAGGGAACATTTGTGCAATTCAGGAAGGTGGAGAATCGGAAAGAGTAAACGGTACTCAGCTTCGGAAGTCGCAAGATACAACCGAATTTTTGCCGACTAGAGCAGCTGCTGTGGCTAACCTAACGAAGGTAAACGGAATATCGGCGGCCTGCACGCTGCCTTCGGGGAAGAATGTTGTGTAGCGTTGGATGCTACTGAGGAACCATGCGAGTAACCTATGGTAATTGGTCAAGCTTCGCCCGCATATGGTGGAAGGTGGAGTTTATTGCGGAGATTGTGGAGCCGGCTATCACTGTTCGTTTATTATTGTGTAATAGTCAACGAATATTCAGAAAAGTTCAAGAAGATGCAAGCGAATGTTCAGTTTTTAAATGCTACGTACGCATGAGATGTTTATTTGTAACTGTTTACTTTTGAATGCATAGTTTGTGCTTGCTAATAAGTGACTCCGCAGCGGAAGGTTTCCATTATATTCACCAGAACGTCCTGCTCCCTCCCTACATTTAGGTAACCTGGTACTCAGCACGTCAGCCCTGCTAATTACGGTAAATATTGCCCAAGGAAATATTTGTTTTATTCACCAACCTGTTGTTCAGCAGCAGAATAAATGTTGGTGTACCGCAGAAGAATATATAATAACAGTCTAGCTCGATAAAATAAATTGGAGCGTTGAGCTTTATTACAGCAGGATTCGTGCTGTGAGCGGCGAGAGGCGAGAAGCAGTGCGCACTAACGGAACCTTTCTGCTGGCTTAAATAGACGAGTTGGTTTGAAGTAACCTCATGCACCGCATACAGTTAACTGCGGGGACAGGCTTCCGAAGCAACCAAAAAGCTATACACTATTTTCTATAAGACGGACATTGACAGATATTTCAGCCCTTACCATTCAAAAGATGAAAATTAGAGGAGAACAAGTATTGTTTCCAGGAGTTCATCTGCATTTTACAATCCATGCCTACATATAAAATCGCGCGTACCTGTGTTGATTCCTGCCCTCTTACTTGCCTTGCGGATCCATGTTTGTTGTGGGACGCTGGTTCTCGGGTACCAAAAGGACAGACTAATACAACTAAAATGAATATGAAGAAGTTGGCTGCTGGCCATATCTCTGTGTATCCATTGTTGAATTACCAACTCCAGTTGTTTAGATGCTTTTCTTCGGAAACCATAGGCAATTTGAAAATTCATTTCACGCGCCTTCCCGCCTGCGTACTCGGAGCCCTAAAGAAAACCAGCTTCTCAGGGTGTGAAAAAAAGCTTGACCTTTATTGAGCCTAATGAGGTTACTTTCTGTGTTACTCTGGACCAGAGTATGTGCTTGGTGAAGGTTGTTTGGCACCCGCGTAATTGAACATTTATACCAGATCACGCTCGTGTACGATGAACAGAGAGTCCTACGAGTCGTCAGCAGAAGGAGACAGCATGACGATTACTGAACCCACCCGTGATAAGTATGACATCGATTGTGATGTTGCTTAACTGATACTAGGTATAATATTGCATACATAATTTTTTTCATTGCGGGAGCTGGCAGTTTGCTTCCCTGGAACTTCTTCTGTACCGCGATACCTGTAAGTGTATATTCTGATCTATATCTTTGTAGTATTTTCAATATAAACTTCGAGATGCTTCCGCTGCAAATACTACGTTTGAAGAACTGTCGCCCGAACAGGCACTGTTCGGGAATTACTTGGCACTTTGCTCAATGCTTCCTTTGGCTCTCTTCAACCTATTGAACCTGGTTCTTGTTAAATGGTAATTAACTTCCAGTTAATGAAATGTTCAGGGTTTCTGCGTTTGTGCGTTTCATTGTAGGGAGCATTGTTGTGTTCCTAATGATATCATTGACCGTGATCCTCGTGCATATGGAGCTTGGTAAGAAGAATTTCCAAGTCATTGTTCTGCTAGGCGCTCAATTGTTCCTGGGGATCACATTATGTTCGGTCGTGATAATAAACAGTGAGCTAACCGCGACTTACCTAACACCTTTAAGGTGCTGCGGCCATTGTTCAAGGTTCTCTTTTGGGAATTGCTTCCGTTCTTCCGCCGCGCAATATAAGGGCATTCTTAGAAGGCCAGGTGAGAATAAGTTGTCATTATTGGATGCAATACTCTTGTATATGGTTCCCCAGTGAACATTTGGCTAAAGTTTAAATGTTGGGTCACTCTGGCTGACGTTGGTTAATGTTGATTAACGTTGCTTAATTGTTCGTCGAACAGAGCCCCTTCAGTTGTGCTTTTCTTTGTGTATATGAAATTTGGAAACGGATGTCGGTATGTTTAGCCCTTCAATGAAATTTGTTTTGCTCGAAAGTATCGTAGAACACTCATGGATCTTCATCGGGATACCCAACAACCCGAATTTATATTCGCCCAAAAATCTGGGAGACAATGCGCCTTTCAGGTATACTAATGAGTTCAATCCGAAAGAATAACCAGAAAAAAGTGAAACTGTCATCAATGAGGCTTATGCTTTGGAGATACCCCTATTTATATTCTGTGATTACTCAAAGATGTCAATTGAAAATCCAGCCTGGATTTCTTTTCTTACCCAGCTATTATCATTGATCTTTCTACCACTTAGTGGACCACCGTTAAGAACGACCATTCTGAAGACAGAATCTCTTAGCCTGGAAACTTTACTTAGCCACTTGAAATTTTTTTCGGGCTGTAGGGCCGTGCATCAACCATCTCGCAGCACGGATTGCAGGCTAATTTTCGAAGCAGGTTCTTCTTAAACCCCCTTTAACGAGAAGCCCAATGCTACGCAGTTGCTCTTGTCTTATCTTCTTCTATGTGATTGCCTGTTAACAGGGTTTGCTTACTTTAGGTACAATAGGCAGTTGACTTGAAACCGGAAAACAGCCCGTCCGTTCTAAGTTCTGTAGTCATTCATGTTCTTTGGCTAGATCAAAATAATGTCTGCCAGCGGGTGTGGGCTAATTGTTTCCCCATAAATACATATCATTTGGCCACCAGTGCCCCTGAATAAATTTGATGTGCGACCGTAATATCCTTGTGTTTGGGCCGAAAAATATCAATTCGCTCTTGCAAATAATTGATGATGAATGCACATAAGCACCTTATATCACGCTGTTAGTGTGATATAAGGTTAAAACGCGTTACGAAGAAAGTGAGGAAGGTGAAGTGCAAGAATATATACTCACCATTAACAACACAACATCAGTGTTCGGCGTTGTTGCTTTGCTGGCGCACAAACATGACCTATCTTAAAGTCTTAGGATGAATAACAATGGAAGTAGATGAAGAAAGGACCCAATTCTGACCTACCACAATCACTCTGATCTGCCTACAGCCCATTCATGGTGTTTGGATATAAAATGACAACTCAAACGTCAGTGAAGTCGATTGGAAGCGGTATCTGCATGTCACGTACCATGAACGTGAAGCATCACGCGAACTCCATGGTGGTTGTTGAACCATAGGGTATCCTTAAAACAACGTCTAACTCTCAAAGAACAAACAGAGTTTCCCTTGAATTCTAAAACTTCTGGGTGCGTGTAAGATCTTTTCAGCATTTGATCCTAAACGAGTCAGACAGACCGTTTGAGCTTATAGAAGATCTGGTTTTGAAGACAAATACAGCCAGTCTTATCAACTTAATGAATAAGCAACTAATAAAGTAATGGGGTTGAAGTACTCAGTCTGCGCTTGTCTGATCTGTTTGCCGGAATTTAAGAAAATGATACTGTCCCAGACAAATAGAGAGAGTTGACGATAGTGGCCATTTTCAAAAACGGCTTGTAGTTAGTGTGGTAACCACAAGAGAATCAGCTTAACCCTGGTTGCAACGAGATTCCTGGCATCACTTGTGCTTTGTCGCCTTATGGTGGCTTGTAAAACACTGACTCGAGATAAAAAAAACGGGATTCCGGCCTGGTAGGAGTTGCGTTGACCAAATAATAACACGGCCAGGTGCTTGAAAAAATCTCTGCATATAAACGGTTCACGCTTCTAGCATTCATAGATTCCCAGAACGCATTCAAATTCGTTAGCCGGTAAGATTTTTTTTATCACACTTGTCCATCAATTAATGCCACGGAAGTTTGTTAACATAAGGAGTCCTTTGTATTCTAAGACTTCCGGACGTGTGATAGTATACTGGGAGCTCTTTACAGTCTCTGTACACAAAGCGGTGTCCTTCAAGGGTGTTTGCTTTCTCCATTCCTACTTAATTTCTTGATCAACGAGATAATTAAACGCACGCTTAAAGGTTGTAAGAGCCCTGGTGTTCAAATAGCCGCTGATGAAGACCTCATTAATCTGAGATATGCGGACTTTACCTTTCTCGTCCTTGAAGAGGGGAAGGTGCGAATGTTTTTGGATGAACTGACCAAAGTTACTCCGTCCTGTGGCATGTGGTTTGCATCCACACACTGTAAGTGCACGTGGACCAGTGGTCACAGAATACGCTACTTGCAATCCGGGGAGAGGCAATCGAAGCTACGGAGTGCGACAGATGAGGTCAGTGTACGAATATTAAAGTCTCGAGTCAAGTTTGCTAATTTGAGGCATCCTTGGTGTCAAAGGGGTATATTACTGAATCTCACGGGATGTGTGTATCAGGCTGCAGTGTGGACTGTTTTGCTGTATGGCTGTGAGATTTGGCCTCATTGAGCAGCGGAAATGAGACATCTTCAGGTCCCCGACAACCGTTGTCTCAGAACCATAACTCCTGTTGGTTGGTGTTGGTATGTCCGTAATGAGGCAACTTGGAAGCAAGTTTTCGGTTGTGCGACGGGGAATTTCATTGTAAAATGTGTTTAGCACCAGAAGCTGCGTTGGTTAGGCCATGTATTGTGTATGCCAAGCCATTGTTTTCCGTAGAGAGTGCCGTTTTGCGTGTCCAATTCAGAGTGACGGAAGCAGAGAGGTGGGAAACCATTGGCCTGGCAGAAGGGTATGAAGGATATTACGAAACATTTGGGTGCTACTCGCCTCCCAGGATGGGGACCGCATGATCCCTATTGCGCCTGGTTGGAGATGCTGCAAGATATGGCTGCTAATCGATGTCAGTGGCGTTCATGTTGTTAGTTTCTATCCAGGTTGTCCGAATGAGTGTCTGGAGGTGCAGGCACCCTGGAACGATTGTAGTAAGCTAGCACTAAATACCTTACCCGTCCACTTCCAGTCTTTTCTTCGCAATAAGCCTTTCAAGTAAATCATGGTTGTACGGCAGCAAATTATCAGTCTTCAACACTAATGTCATGCTATCGGTGAGGATGATAAAGTGATGCCGTTGGAGAAAGTTGAATTCTAGAAAAAGCCATTTGATTGTGTAAAAACGTAGTTTGCTATCCGGAAATCTAGTATGTCAGCTAATGTGCGATAAAAATTGCAGGCTTATAATAAACAATGGTGAATTAATAAAACCTGCACTTTTATTATTATATAAATTGTCCCCAGGCGCGTAATTAATTGCAGCAACCGGTTTCACTCCACGCATTTGTTTGCATATTTTCTGGGTCAGTGAGACACTAGCTATCATGTAACAAGTTGGTCACGTTTTCAACTGAATATTTTAGAAGCAGCACAAAGTAAAGCCATCATACGAATATGTATTTCTACTCGGCGAATGTGCAGAAAAAGGGGCCGTACAGAGCGTGAATGGTGCACCACAAGTTGCTCGAAGGTGAACTGAGTGTCACAGTGCATGTGGAAACAGAGATAACCGCAAAGAAAGCTTGTCAGTGGAAATGAAAGACAGGCGTAGACTGAGGGGCCCTTTAGAAAGATCGCATCGGACAAAGTGCCTTTGGAACGATCAGAATATATAAAAGAAAACCAAAACGTACATATTCTCTAAGCATTCCAATGAAGGGTCCAATAATGAGAAAGCCTGAGTCATTGTGATTCAGTGGTTTTGACCACAAGGCCGGAGAAATGACACTACAGCCGATTACAAATTATTTAAACTGTTTCATTGTTTCCACAAGACAGATAGGTAATCAGCGACCGTATCATCAAACAAAGGGACAACTAACAGGCACTAGGTTATCATCTTTGCCGGTTGCTCGACTGTAGGTTCAGTCTAAAAGACAACTGCAACAAAAACGTGAGTATCCGACCATGAAAATAACATCCATCTGTGTTAGTTAACCAAAACACAAGTGTTTGGCTGGAGTGTCTTGGTTAATTGCGACGACTAGCAAGGAAGTTCGGAAATAAGGATCCACAAAAACTTAAAGTCACAAAAATAGCTGTACAGTGAGAAAACGGAATTGAAACCCACTTGACTGAACTATTGAAAACAGAATCAACACGTACATACTGTGTAAGGCACATGGCAATATTTTCAAAGCCCGAGTATTGCTATATCACTCAGCCGCAAGACATTTTGTGCATGCAATGAAGGGTCATCTGCTTGCAATCCTTACCAATTCCAAGGTGTCCTGAAGCCATTGGTATCACTATGTTCTCTCACACAAATTTTGTCACAGTTCTGTTAGAAAAACAGTAGCAGACACGCTTTTACGTGTAAAAACGACGTTAGCTTCAACTTCTTGGCGGTGATAAAGCGTGGCGAATCGGGTTTTCTTACTGTTTGTATAAACATCCCTTTACGCGGGGTACATAATCAGTTGTCATACTCAACAAACATCATTGCTTTTGACACCTTAGCCTATCCTGCCTACCACCCTCATCAGGCAAAAATGTACGTTCTGCATGATACTGCCCACCACAGCACTCACGCTGTAGCCAAGCTGAAATTGGCCAGATCAATCCAACTATGTATACAAAAGAATATATGGCCGTTCTTACATACCTTTCCAACAAGGCAATATCCGTCATCACACTGGGTCCTTCTTTGGTCGTTATTTTTACGCCAGCGCCCTGTTGGTTTCTATTCATACGGAGTTATCTGACTCCTCATTGCCTACAGAAAACTCGCTGTAGTAGAATGAATGCGGGTGGTTGGTGCCATTGGGTGATACGCCGCACGTCAGACTTCAGAGATCCCCTGAAGAAGAAGTAGGTGATTTAAACAATGGTTTATACCACTGTTAGGGAATAGTTTCAATACTGTGTTTGGGTATCCTAGACCATATATAACGAGGAGCCGACATCAATGTGGTAGATAAAATTAACAAAAGCAAACAATTACTAGACAGCTTCAAAGAAACATTATGCCTTAGGCGAAGAGTTCGTACTGATAGTAACTTGATCCATGTGAAGATTTGTGAGCAGACGAACTAGGTCATTGCAGCCGAAAATCAAGCAATGATAGCATCCTACTATTCCATAAAGGTGGTAGACATCAGTTAGCCCCATAGGCGTAGGGCAATTTCAAGTAGCCCGAATTGTTTTGCCAGCTTACTCAAAACTACATTTTTGATTATCATTCACTTGATGGTAAGCCACTTGTTTGGAGAGGTCACCAGAAGTGACACATTTTCTATAATGACCCTGAACATTAATTAATTTTTGAGTTGTTAAAAAGACAATGTTTAACATCCGATGGCAGCATGGTTATTGACGTGTTGTAGACTTAGACCACGTTTTGAAAAGCAAAAGCCGATAATGGCAGTAAAGCTTGACAATAGTCGTCTGCATATGTCCTCAAAAGCTCCCGGAATTTGCAGGTAGACAACTCTCAACCCAGGGCTGCTTTCTAAACAGAACATAATGCCCAAAGTGTGATAAACGTTTGAGCTACTTAGTGCTTTCAAATTTATGAACGAGCAGTACTCCATGAACGCCCATCGAATCGGGTAGGGCGGCGAGCCAATTGGGTCTTCAACTAGACGAATGAAATTAATTTTGAGTACATGGTCATTGTTACCTCAAGTAGCGCATGAACTGTCAGGTGCCATTCTACGGTATATTGCACAGACCGAAAGGCTCTTTCTCTCGCTATAAAGTCCTTTGGAATCCAGACCACCAAAATCTTCAAAGTAGTGGGAAGCTTTGGCTATACTAGTATTAGAATGACCAAATTCGTACAGGTCAAAATCCAAGACACAGCTGTTTGTTGCGTCCACTCACGAAGCAATGCCGTAAATTTCAGCCGTAAATTTCAGATGGTAACGTCAGCGACAAAATGGCATCTCAAGAGAATTCGAATTCAAAAATCCAAAAAGCTCAGTTTGTACACCTTCCAGGTGCTGAAACCCACTTTGACACAGGTATAAACTGCGATCTGTCGGTTTCTTGATCATTTAATGTAACATCAGTTTTGGCGTTCATATCAAGAGGGAGTGTACTTGTTTGGTTTGTTCAGTGACGTGGATCCGACGGCACGTGCAGTTCGTCACGTAAGCCGTCGATGTGTGTTTCTTGCAATTTAAGGGGAAGAATTTTACATATCTCGGCAGTTGTACCAGCTCTGACGGAAGTGTGCCTGATGAGGTCAGTGTACGAATATCAAAGGCCCGAAACACGTTCGCTAATTTGCGTCACTTGTGGCGTCAGAATGGCATATCACTGGGACTCAAGGGTCGTGCGTACAAGGCTTTTGTAGGGGCTGTATTCTTGTATGGTTGCGAAACATGGTCTCTGCGCACAGACGATTTTAGTCGTCTTCAGGTTCCTGACCACCGATGCCCCAGAATCGTTGCTGGTGTCGAATGACGTCAGCGGATTCGGAACAAGACAATTAGACAGCGGGTATTTGGTGGTACAGCTGGCAATTCAGTCTAGGAAAACATCCAACACCATCAACTACGGTGGCTCAATCACGTGCTACGCATGCCGAAAAACCATCTACCGAGACGAGCATTGTTCTCCACGCCCCCTTCAAAATGACGGAAACCGCGAGATGGACAACGTAGGACTTGGCAGAAGGGTGCGAAAGAGATTACGAATAGTTTGGGTGTTGTTGTTGCAGTACGCCTTCCAGTATGGGGTCCGCTTGACCCCTCCTGCACTTGTCTGGAGACAGGACAACTTCCTCTGTGTTGGTTTGTTTTGTCCGACATTTGCATGCCTTATTATGCAACGTTTTGAACTTACTTGGGTTTCCTCCTGGATGAGGATGTGTCAACTTCGTGGTTGAAGGTCAGCCTTAACTGCCAAGGGACATATTTTCAGTTGTCTCCCTGGTGTAACAGTGCCAGTCTAAGCAGGGCACTGACGTTAGGGGAAGTTTGGGCTGCTTAAAAGCTGATTCATGAAGGGCGTGTCCAGGGCATTGCATGTGAAGATCATCATTTTGGAGATTCCACGTTTCACAGGCGCATAACTGTATGGATACAACGATCGATACAACGAAGTCTGCAAGCAGTTTTGCTCAAAGTCTCGTTCCCGAATTTTATCGTGAAGTAGTCTGAGGCCGAGAAGTTCTCCGTGGTGCTGCCGATATGAAAACTTTCCCCATGGGGTGTTTATCTTTTTGGAGGACGATGGAGCCCGAATACCTACATGAACCGACTCAGTTTGTGGACAATTACGTGAAGCAAACCATGTTGGATTAGACATCTATGCCTAAGGCGTTTACTCGCCAGTTGCCATCACGTTTTCAGATGTGCAGAATCCATCTGCAAGAAACTAGTTAACTTCAATATAATAGTTGCTGTAAACATTGGATTTAGAAGGATTTTAGCTTCCTGGTACGCTTAACCACTAGCAAACTTACAGCTTATCTCAAAATACCTGTTACAGGTCAAGATGGTAAACTTGTCATAAAACAACCGATAAATTTTACTCTGGTGGACTTATCACATTAAACCATCGGCGGCATGACATCAGTGTTTATCACCGATGCTCCGCTGCCTTACACCCATGATTTATTTGAAATCCTTATTGCGAAGAAAAGAATAAAGGTGGACGGGGGAAGCGGCTTAGTGCTACCTTACTACAAGTAATTAAGCCAAATGCAAGTAGGAGCCATAAAAGTCCAGATAAACGTATTTGTCGCGTCTGAAGAGAGGTTACTGGACTCATATTATGAGGACAATACTTTTTTGGTGTTTGATGCTCACTTGTCGGCACAAAGTACTCCAGACAGTATATCGGAGGCGGGTCAGTGCTTTGGTACGTTCAAGGTGATTGCAACGTAGAGTATACATACTCAGCCAACGTCTACCTAGAAGAATTTGTTTTTCATTTCAGCTATTGTTAGTGAAATGTTTTTGGCACTTCATTATTGGTCGTCTTTCTTTTAGTACATGAAACTTCTGTGCATGACGTGCATACCCTACCGTTTTCTTCTCACTCTTTACTAAAGCTCACTTTTTTCCGGCTTCGGCGCCTGTATGTATTACTAGTGTATTATTGTCAATGTTGGTTATGACGGCGATGATGTACTGCTCCATAGGCTCTTATTCTCTGGTTCTAAAACGGGTACCCAATGATTCTCTAATCGTGTTTCACATATGAGTTGAGATTTACTGCGTTTACGTGGGTGGTGGGTTACTTGATTTTACAAGTGCACTCCCAAATAAATGCCGGTACGTTTGCGAAATATTTATTTTCATAGACATTTCTAATTCCTTTTGAGGGTCAGCCTACAAATTTACTGCGTGCATAAATGTAATATCTAGACGTAGTTTGATGCCAAGAATATCAAACAAGAGGTAAAATGTATAGCCTGAAGTATTGAAAAATTCGAGACTGACCTGTTTTTGCTATGAAAGAGACTTTTGGAATTACCGGTGTAAAGTGAACTGAAAGTCCCAACTTGTCAGTTGAGATTCGAGTTAAAAGCTCAGCACTGTTAGTTCACAAACGTACACTTGATTAATCTACATGCTTTCAATGGCAATATTCTTGAGACACAAGCAATATGTTGTTTTCTTTTGCATTCGGTTGGTCATCCAGCTCTGCTCCAATTATAAACCTGAGTGCAATAATGTCCCGAAAAATTGCTTGGGTTTACTCTTGGTCCACGCCAGGCGCTGTTGCTTCATGGTTGGTTTGGTTGGTTTAGGCTTTGAGAGGGTCCAGTTCCTGCCGCTGCAAGACTATCTCACCAAACACACGCAATTCATGTGCATAGTTGACAGATCCTCTTCTGCCTTGCTGACTAACGCGATTGTGCTGCACGGCGCAATTTTCCACTGTTCATTCTGTCGGAACGTGAATGTCTTGTTCATCCGGGAAGATTTCTTCCAATGCATATTAGCTGACGATAAACGGATTGGCTGAAACGCGTCGGTGGTTATGAACCCCATTTAAAATAGTTGCCAACTGCTCAGTTGAACGCTGTGCCTTCAACAGGACTCAAAATCGTTGGATGTTTCCTTTTCTTGCCCCTAGTCAATGCTCCAGCGATCCATTTGGTAGATTCCCACCCAATAAAGTACACCGTTCTTTTTGCAACACGTCTATGTGCACTGGTATCTCAAAAAATATTTCGGTTAATGCCCTGAGAGTATTATTTCTAGCGGCCTTCAACTCATTCACCGGTCGTTATAGACACCATATACACCTAATATACCATCTCCAAACTCGAGTGCCTTCTGCAGTGTTTTAATCCTCGAATTGCTTTTTTCGGAGCAAATTCACAGCAGTGCATGCAAAACTTGTATTTCGCTTTTTGTCTATAGCTTGCACGTAAAACGATTGGGCATTTTCTTCTATCCATGCTATTTTATGTTTAGATTTCACTTTATAAATCCTTAGTTGACCGGTTTACCTTTCATAGCCTCCATTTCTGTTCTTGTAGGCGAGTTCCGGTGTCATCGCTGCTGTCGCTCAGATCTTGAGCCTTGCCGGTTCGTCCCTAATCACAACCAGTGCATTCGCCTACTTTCTTGTCGCGTCGATCTTTCTTGGCCTGTCGACTGCACTGACATTAGGTTTGAAACGGAATGTGAGTTTCTGCGTTTTTCTTACCGATACGACGTGTTTTCCAGTTGATGAAAAATCTCCTTCCCCAGTGATGTGCAAAAGGGCGTGAGCTTCCCCACCAACCTTTGCCTCAAGAAGTATTTGTTTGCCTTCTGATATCAGCTTTTGTGTTTTAGCGAATCAGGATGCATTGGAACCAGTGTTTTTCAGTCCAGTGTCCTTTCTCAATCTGTCGGCCAGAACTTCCTCATAAAGCGCATCTGTCACAGTTCCTGGCATAGGAATAGCGCGGCGTAATGTAAAAGTAATAGGTTTTTAAAAAAATTGTGTGTAACACCTCAAAACCATCGTGCAGCTAACCTCCAATGCTACCGATGACACCTCTTTATACTTATTAGCCCATCGCTGTCAGAAGTCACAGTAGAGTATGCACAACATCAATCGTCTTCCACGTTCTTGTCGTTTTTACCTCTGATTCCACGGCCACTGAGTCCTGAAACCCGGACCCATCAAGATGGGTAACTGAAAACTGTATTTCTGCTACACTGCCATTTATCCCTCTACGACAAATTCGGAAGTAAAAGGAATCGAATTAAGTGACGATGGTCAGGATCATTTTTACTCAAAGGGCCCTTTTTCAATCACAGAAAGTATGTTGAAGAGGACGTATCCTAGGCTGCAAATTTCTAATTTCAGGCCATCTTGACTGGCACATAAATATACTACTAGTACCGAATGGTTTTGCTAGCTTGAAGCATCACTGCGACTGCATATTTTGGCATTTTAGTTGACGTCCCATTATACTGACACCAGGGAAGCCGAAATATCATAGGTCACAAAAACAAAGGAGTTTAATATAGACTAATGCACTTCTCATAGGACTGCTGAAAACTCTTCAACAGCCCACTACCGGTTTCGCCCTTCTTGGGGCTCATCAGGTAGGCTCAGTCTTCGAGTTTCCTTATGTCCTGCTTGAACCCAAATTGCACGAAATTAGCGAACTACACTCATTTGCATACAAATTTGGTTTTGACGGGAGACTCACCTCGAACCCAGTTGAATTCCTCGTTTATGGTGTTCCTAAGGTGAGTCTCCCGTCAAAACCAAACTGGTATGCAAATGAGTGTAGTTCGCTAAAGGAGTTTATAAATTTTACAGCCAAAAGATTCAGTTTAGGTGAATTTTAGCACGCTGAGGTGCAAAATGGGCAACAGGCGCTTGCACAGTGGCTTTAAGGACGCCCACATAAGTAAGAGGTTGCTCCGTGGTTAAGTTGCGAACCTACTGCCTGGATGGTCCGTGGTTCGAACCCAACCTCATTAATCTGACTGCTCCTGTCTAGGCTTGGGCAACCTGACGATATCTTAGCCCCCGTGCTCCCTTCGGATAACATGGCAGCAAGGCGCCAAAAGGGCGTAACAGCTGAACGATCCATTCATGACGTAAGATTCTAACCTTTTTGACTGACGTAATTATAAAGATTTCGTGTGATTTCTTAAGTTAAACAAGAGTTAAGTAAATCTCTCTTCATGAATGGTTCTCACTCGACTGGCTGTGGTCAATAAAAAGTAAAGAGAGTCGCTTGATCAACAGGACTGAATAAAGTGGAATCTGGTGGCCGAGTTCCGCGATTAAACTCGATTTCCGCCAATATCCTGTGGTTCGCTTTCGAACCAAATGATGTCTCATTCATTCACAGTTACCGGTTACTGTGGGTGAATATATATTTATCCTCCCTGGTGGGGGCGTTATAGATGCCTAGAAATGAGAGTTGAATTCTTCTTCATTTGTATTCTAAGGCTATAGTCGGATTACTAGATCCAGTCAGGCCTTTTTCTCTGACTAAAATACATCAAGTGTGTGAACAAAAGTAGAATAGTTGGATAAATCTATTCATTGATGCGTGACATTGTAGTCAATCGTTTAGCTGTAATACCCTTGCGGTACCTAGCTGCTATGCACCCCGAAGGAGGCACGAGGGCTGGGTTGCTGCCAGGTTGCTCAAGCCTAGACAGGGGAAGTCGAGATGCAGATGTTGGGTTCGAACCACGGACCTTCCGGTCAGTAAATTCGCACTCTAACCACTGAGCCATCTCGCTCCCAATTGTAGTCAATAACTGGAATCTGGTAAGCGCAGAGTCACTTTCCGGATCATTTCAAACCCTCTGAAAGGGAATCGTACAGAAGTGCGCAATTACTGTCGAGTGCATTGCTGTTTGTCAAATCACATCAAGTGAAGGGCGTAGGAATACATAAGAAAAATGTTTTTTTTTTCAAAGATGATGAGCAGATAACTATCACCAGTATCAAATTATTCTGAGAGCTTACATAGACATGCTCAAAACTTATGCAGCACCACCCAAGGTAGTTCTGTTCTTCTGCTTTTAAAAGGTGTAAACTGCGGCACCACAAGTTGTCAAATCGTTCTAGGACAATGGTCCCCCAGGAGGTAGCCCTCTAGACGTTCACTCTAGTAGAATGGTACCTCTTCCAATAAAATTTCTCCTGTTGTGACCTTTTGACTTGTCAAGTTAGAATATATTTCTGGTAGCAATGACCAGTCGGAGCTAAATGCTCAAACAGTTCAGTGAATTCGCAGTTCGTTTCTCGCGAACAAACAATGGTTTGTATCTGAAATTCTCAAATGGTCGGCTAGACGTAAGAATTAGTGGATGATTGTTTATGCCCACGCGTTGTTGGTCTCACCGATATGATTGAGCGTCACAAGTGTCACAAGTCACATAACGGATTCGGAAAAGCTTCGAGTCCGTAATTTGAATTCAGACGTGAACAGACGAACAAGAGTTATTATCAGCTCATAAAATAGTCCTTTATGTCAATCAAGACACCAGTGGTAGTAAAATGGTAATCAGCCACACCAGCTTCTTGTCGCAGTACCAGTTTATTAGGCGATTGGCCAATGAATTAAACACTCGACGTTTGTGAATTTGTTTACTTTAACGCTCACAACGTGGATATGGTAAGCTGTGAGTAGTAGGTTGAGAATGACTCCACACTTCTGTGCCTAATTCCATTTGCAGAACTTGTTTTTTTGGTAATTTGAATCCTTTGTTCGGGAGCGGTTATCCTAAAATCTGTCCTCCGAATACTGTAGGAAGAGTACGTAACAGCTCTATGAAGTAATGCTGTGATTGAATAAAAACTTAGATGATTAGACGAGTGGTTATCACTGAGGTTGGTTGCACAAGAAATCCATGTTCTGTGGTTCACATGTTCTAATTATTCATTTAGTTTTTGCATAGGTAAGTTTATAATTCAGAGACAAGATTTGACTGGCGATATTTGAAGGCATATAAATCCCTGATAAGTGCATCAGAACACTTCCTGTACACCAGCAACACAAGATAACCTTTCCTTCCCGTCTAGACCGCAACCATATTTGCGTCCCGAATGATACGACGGTTTTGATGGATAAAACTATCAGTAATTGCTTAGTTAGTAAGTAATTCCGGCCTTAAACCCTTAGGTAATACACGAAAGAGAGAGTTCCCAAGCGAAACCTTCCTCTCGTCTATGAGCCGAGTTTGCTAGCACGGAGTTTTTTTCCACGACACTCGACCGTTTAGAAGACAACCAGTTTATGACCAGAAAAAAACACCACAATAGAAGTCGCCCATACTATCTACTCAGACTTACCAACCACGTGTTATTGTAAGTAGTTGATGTTATAGGCTGATGTGCTATCCCACCACAGTAATAGTCTGTTTCTAACTAAACTGAAATTGGCTTGAACGTATAGACCAAGTGTACGACACAGATCTTTGGAGCATGCCAATGTAGCATTACTGACTTAATGTAGGTACCTCTCTTGAAGTAACAACGGACAAACCAATGCTTACTTGTTTCGTTTGTTTTATTATCATACAAATGTGTGTTGCAATGTCTGCATCCACGGTGTTTGTCAGAGTTAAGGGGTGTGATGTATAAGTTGCCACTTCGTAATGACTCAGTAGGCAAAGGTGCTAGAGTGCCCCAATGACGGATGCGACGAAACACCATCACTCACGAAATCTGTTAAAAACGCCAAGATTGAGATAAAATTTAGGCACTCATGTGAATCACGTGTGCGATAGGCTTCTACTGGGGATAAATTTTGCTTCGTTTTCCAACGATTAAGTCGAATGTAAGGTCTTAGAAAACCACTCCTCGCCTCGGATAGCAGGCCAGCTAGTAAAACATGCTTGACATACAAGCAAACGCATGTGGCTCAAAAAACGGTTCACGGCTAGTGCATAACAGGTAACCGCATTGTCTACTAGTATGGCTTAACTTATCCGGCACACACTCAAACTCTGTTCTTTTTTATAAGAAACCGGTGGTTTAAACTGCTTACTATGGGCAGCATAGTATAGGTCTGTAAACCACAAATGCCATTTTCCTCTGAAGTTTGCGAGCTCAAATAATATTTTTCCCGTGTACTGAGTAGCAGAGTTCAATAGGCTGTCAAAATTTGGATGCGACTCGTCCTATGCGACGTCATATATGTAATTTAATGTCCAGACCGTGCTCTTCTTATGAGGTTGAATCGCTTTTAAACTGAATCGCGGCAAAAGAGTTTTTTTTGAATCAACGGTTCTCTGTACTTCGCAGTTGCTTTCCTGGAAGCAGGGAAGTGAAGTACAAATGGTTCTCTAGGGATGTATTTTTTACCAACCTCGCTGAATAATCTAGCCGAATATAAAACAGATAACGCTGAGGCACTGCCAGGTGTTGCTTGTTTACAAAATCTTCTACAGTTTACCATCATCAGTTATCAGCAGGTATTTTGTTCAAACCCAGATGGTGGAACTCCATAAATTTAGAAGCGGGGCTCATAATCGTCAATGGGATGCCAAACAATAGCTGGAGCGATTTCATCATATGATATTAAGGGTATTTTCTAAGCTACTTAAACGTATTTTTGCACCCTTCTACTTCTGCGCTATCTTAGAAATACTCCGTTTCTCGCCAAAATTGCCACCCAAAATGCCGGCAGTCAGCCGGCCCACGACTCCATAGTGCTGAAATAATGTACATGAGTAAATGCAGACAACCATCCGTGCGTTTTGTTCAACATATACAGTAGCCCTCTTTTATGTAGCACGAGTCCATTTTCGGACGATCAGAGTCAGTTTTCGATTACCTATGTTTCCTCCAAGCTAACCCGTAGACGGTTTTTGTTCGAGCAAAGTAATGTTTGCAAATACGAACGCCTAGTGGAACAAGTAACGCACAGCTTTGTACACGAAAACCGTCCGGTTTGCACTAGTCGTGAACCGCATTTTGAACTTGTATTTGGCTATCTTCAAGATCACAGCCGTTTAGACGCGGAACGAAAAAATCACATGATTTTTGTCCTATCCGAAATTGGTTTTGACCAGAATGCGGTCTAAAATCTGGTCTGAATTTCGAGCTGACGAGTGGTTTCTTTAAGATTCTAAAGTCAATGGAAATTTCAAGGGTGGAATCAAATCCTTCTCTCCTTACAGGGGATGTTTTCTGGGATAGATAGTTGTATTGATAGACTGACAGAAGACATGTCCCACGGTATGGTAACGTTGGTTTTACGCTTTTCAGTCGCAGAAGTGGGAAATGCTGATTGCACACAATGAAGAGTGGAAACAATGTTGGACAGACACCAGCTGGTTGAGTTCTCTATGTCACCGGTTCAATGCCAGGGTTCGACTCATTTTCCATAATAGGAACTACGCGATCCATTCTGTCTAGTTAGAGACGCTGCAAGATATAGCCCCAAATCGATGTCACTGGCGATTTTTTGTTAGTTTCTACCCAGATTGTCTAACTGAGTGTCTGGATGTGTTGGCATCTCGGAGTGATTGTGATAGGCTAGCACCAAGTCCTTCCCCATCCATTTTAATTCTTTTCTTCACAATAAAAGTTTCAAATAAATTGTGGTTGTACGGCAGCGAAGCATCGCTGTTGAACATTGATGTCATGCAGTCGATGATGATGATGATGGTGATGGTCAAGTTGGCGCAAAGAATCCGACCAAACTAGTTTGCGGTCTTAGTGGTCTGTCGTGCGCTAGCCACGCTCAAAATTTACTCCGTTCAATACTAGAGGTCACAAGTCAACCTTTCCTTAACATATCAGATTCTGGTGGAACCAAACCACCACTGCCACCGCCTATTAAATCTCGAGGTCATTCCTGGAATCTAGCTCACCAGCACAAACATCTACAATGCCGCCGCAACTTCTCCCTCCCAGAATCTGTCGACTGTGGAACTCCCCACCCAGTGACGTCGTGTGTGCACGTGTGCAAGTCGAACAACACCTCTGGGAACTGCATTTTGTGCGTGTATAATCTGAGTAACACATTAACGACCTGCAATACCTTGTGGGACATAAGACGCGTAGGCTTACTATTCCCATCTTCATCGAATGAATCGAATGAATCGGGTTCAAACTTCTGGTTGATCTGATCGGAGTGCTAGTCCATGTTAGTTCATCCCATGTAGCATCTACGATACCTTATTCAGCTGGGCTGTCAGGTAAGTGCATGTACCTGACTGACTCCAGAGAAATGCTCTAGGCACACTTCAAACAGCTTCAGAGTTGTAGTTTCGAATACCCGAGCTCGAATGCCAATTCCACATTTTGGTGAGTCTCGGTAGATGATAGACATGAAGTCTGTCGGTTCGTTCGGTCGATTCCCCCGTGTATTCCCTTCGTTGACTATCTTCAATAAAAATCTCGCAGCCGTAGGTAGAAGACCAGATGTGGTGTCCTGTAAGCAAGGCTGAGCTTACCACCGACTGCGTTGAGCTAGTGAGAGGAGTCCTTGCTATGTAAACTATTGTGATTTCTTAAGAGCGCGGGGGGTCATCCTTCGGGTAGTCAGACGTTGAACTTCTTCGGCTGTCTCTGAGTTCCAGGTGATGCATGGCGAATAACTAAACCAGAATTGCCTGCAGTAGTTTGCTGTGTGATCCGTGTTCCAACATGACGTACTATCATTCTGACCTGCGACCAGCGTGCTCAAGTACGTGGTGACAAGTTACAACATCAAAAACATAAGTACACTGCAAATACTGGTGTTATGGTTACTGGGCCACAGTGTGCTTCAAAAATACCGTTTGTGGTTCATGGCATGCGGAATTACTGTATCTGGCAATAACAGGCTTCGCATAAGTGACCAAAGTTGTTGCTACGTATCTTTCGTATTGCAAACAATTAGATGTTGGTTTTCAATACACTTAGACGTAACGTTGTTGCTCACGCAACCGCTTCTTACACCTGTTCTAACCATATCATTAATTTGTGAATCCCACCGATTTTATCGTTAAGATAGTTGTGCAAGACACATAAAATCTGTAGTGATTGATATACCTGCAACTACTCAATCGGTGAATGCAGTCGAAACCATGAATACATCCCTTTCAAGGGCAACGCCGTGAATTAGTCTCTGTCCAGTGCCTAGTGGTTCTATACAAACCTCGTTATCGGCTGAATGTGATAAAAACGGAGTTGTCGTATTCCATGCGCCACTTTCCTCACTAATTGCTTGTAAGCCACGCTTTTTCTGGCATCGTGAGAATAAATCTAAAACAGAATTTTGCACAATATATTGGGCATGGGCTGTTTTCAAACGAGAGACAACCACAAACTACTTTGTCCACAAGTTTTCTTTTATGTTCCCAGGTCATTTTTATGTAGCCCAGGTTACAAACGTATGAACGACCACTGAAAACTTTTGCCGAGTTATACTTTCAGTTTACTGACTTGTAGTTAAAACTAACCTCTATCACCCGTATTAGTGAATTAAACTTTGATGTCTTCGTTTTGGTTACAATCTGACTGCTACTGTTTTCGCGGAAGTCCTTGCCAATATCGTTTTGAAGAACAGTGGTATTTTCTCGAATACCGATAGCTTTCAGATCTTCAGACCATCGGTGAACATTATGCATTGTTAAGATATGGAAGTTAATAGGTCACTTACAAATAAGACGAGTGCAGAGGACCCGGTGCCGATCCTCATGAGACTCCACTAGTTTTAGTCCTCCTCGGCACGATTCGCCTTCCAGGATGGGGACCCCGTATTCTTCATTCCACCTAGCTAGAGACGCTGCAAGGTATGACGGCTAATCGATGTCACTGGCGTTCCTGTTGCTATTTTCTATCCAGATTATCTGAATGAGTGTCTGGAGATGTAGATACCTCAGAATGATTGTGGTAGGCTAGCACTAGGTCCTTCCTTCATCCACTTTCTTTTATTTGTTCACAATATGGCTTTCAAATAAGTCGTGGCTGAACGGCAACGAAGCATCATTGTTGAACATTAATGTTCTGCTTTCGATGATGACGAACCTCATCGTCTCCTTCAGCTGCTTTTGCAAGCCCATTTGGAGCTGATCTTGTCTGCTCACATATGGATAAAGCCTTCGGTTTGGTTTTTTGTTGTGGCGGGTCGAAATGAGTTCACTGGGTCATTCTGTTGGCCAGTGCCTGTGCGAGATGACTTCTGGCCCGGCAGTCAGGGATCATTCTGGTTGCACATTTGAGGATGTGTTTCGCCGTGCGTTCTGCTAGTTCTCTGTCTGTCCTACCATACCAAGAACCTTTGCAGGTGCAGGAGACTTCGAAGGCTATATAAACGGCAGATTGCTTGGGTAGTTCAGGCTCATGTTCATGCGGAACAGTCCCTTTAGTAGCCACTACGGTACGTAGTATAGACGTGCTTTAAAGTCCATCTGAGCTTGAGTCGAATGTCTTTGTTCACGTGGTCATCTTTGATTCGATAAAGTCTATATGGTTGGTTGGCATCCAATACGGATTCTCGTGTCAACAGTTGTGGGACCACTAGACATCTGCGCATACTTATAGCGACACAGACGGCTTGTGCAGAGCCACATGTGCCCTCGCGAATCAGATTGTGGATATGATATAAACCCGAAGTAATAAGAGCGGTAGGAAAACTCGCGGAGGCCTCCCGACAGCCATAAGTTATTTTTAGCAGGCTGTCCTACAACGATCAATATACTGCATTAGACAATGAGATACCGGTATCATCTGTCGATCCCATTATATTTTGCCGCACTTCTCCCGCACAGTACCATGCAATCCTACTTGCCTAAGATGGACCATTTCGGTAGTCGTGACTTAACAGGCGCAGCCTAAGCAAAGTTTAATCTTTTAGGAACTGGGAACCTTATATCGACCGACCCGGCGACGCCTCGAGATTGCTACAGTGTGGGATGACTGATGTCTAACGAGTCCGATTTCGTTCATGCGAATGCCACCGCAGGTTGAGCAGCTCCTTAAGTTTATCTGTCCAAGTGTTGGCACGCTTGTTGTGAATCACTTTTGAAAGATCATTTAAGCTCAAATATTGAGACCCACTGAGTCTCGAACTGACCTATTTTGTTGTCTTCCGCCAGGTATCGCTACTGATTATCAGCTTTTCTACGGCTTTTCCTACGGCCATTCATATCTAAGTTTGGTCACTTTTGGTTCCTTCTAGGGGCAGCTTGATAGGAATTACTTGTATCAGCCAAAATTGAATACCGCAGATGCGGATGATTCCGTTAGACACTGCTGTTTTACTTCAGAATATGCCAATAGGACATATTCGATGTCAAAGTGCAAGATACGTGCCCTTGAGTAACGCAGCGTTTTTTGCCAGAAAGCGTTGGGAATTGATCAGATAATCATTCAGGTGATAGTGAATGGTCAGAATTTGAGAAATCCTCTCATATAGCAGTTAGGAAAAAGTTTAACAACGTTGACACCATAAGGCAACCCTGCTTCACCTCCGTGTCAGTAGTGAAATTTGCAGACGCAGTTCCACAAGCACAAACATGAGCTTTCATCAAGACAAGACTTGACAAGATTGACAAAGTTGTTTCGGCAACCCATCTTTCGGAGGACGGTTTACAAAACTTTTCTGTTCATCGGAGTGATGGCCTTAATGAAGCCAACGAGTAAGATGTATAAACGTTGGTAGCGTTCGTCCCATTACACTCGTCTTACTTGGATCATCAAGCCAGTGGTGTTCCATTCCTTCCGGAACCCATCCTGTTCTTATGGGACGACTTCATCTAAAATTTCCGTATCCATCCGATTCTCCACAATAGGAGTCGGCGGCTGATTTCACGGCCATTGTCTGCATTCTACCTACTTACCAGCATTTTTACTAAGGGGACTGTGGCATCATTCCCGAAGACAGCATCGCTGCTCTTATAAATATGGACGTCATGGTCACTTGAAAATGACATTTTATTGCCCCCACGCTTCTGCAGCAGCACACAGCACGACATTACCTCCAGACCGCCCCTCAACATGCTTACTCATAGCGTGAGGGCTCGCACACTTTCGTCTGTCTGTTCGCCCTTAGTCTTTCTGACGAGGTTAAATGCGAACGAGCATACATACCAGTCAGCATACACCTCAAGGCCATCATAGAGCACTAGATTCACCACCAAGGAGATATATATATATATATATATATTATATATGGAGAGAGAGAGAGAGATGGTCTCTATCCCTTATCATTTGCAATCCTCAAGTTTTACTTCTACAACTGAAGATAGTAAAGGAGATACCTTCTATCAGTCCTAATGAGATTGTCCTATTATTTGAAAATTTTGTCAGCAACCTGACTATTCACCATACTCAGTCCGCTTAAGCAATTCACCCGGTGGCCAAAATAA
>SJOL01004096.1:140235-181797 GCA_004794785.1 Opisthorchis felineus | reverse complement strand
TTTGATAATTTCTACCAACGTTTCTCAAGTTTACGTATTTGGGTGGTGATGTAGCGTGGGATGTCAGGAAGTCAGTGGTATTCGATGCTCGCGAGGATGTAGTGACGGCATACGTCGGTTCTGAAATGTGTAGATATGGAAACTGGTATTATCGAATCCACACGGCACACAAAGCACACATTCGCACAGGTTGGGTGACACAGGGGAGAAGACCGGGGCGTAACAACAACACACGTGTATTGTAAACGAAACCGAAACCGGATGTGTACAAAAGTCAAACAACATGGTATGGAAACAGTCAATGGGTTCCGTCGGGTATACCTGTAATAGAGAGGAGAGATGCACATGTATTAGGCCATATGATAAACACGTGTAAGCAAGCACAGTCTAGCTTCAATTGCGTTACAGTGACCAGATTCGAACTAACGTGCCAGCGATATGAAAGTAAATTGGCTTCAACAAACAAGCAGGAGTTATAAGGTCAAGAGGGCTGTTCTATATCCCAAAGATGGATTAAATTAACTGGATATCATAGGAAAAAACACAGGAAACTTGGTGTAATTCTTTCCACTCCTTCCATTATTAGAATCAAATCAAGATACATGTCTGCTAGAGTTAGTTGTCTTTTCAATAAACCCTTTAACCGAAACATTTAATGCAGGCAGACTTGGTTGCGACATATGAGAATGTTGTCACAACCTGAAGGCATGAAATCTTGAAAATCATTGTTCAGACTCAAATCACTCACTACTGTTGTCCAAACATAAACAACCTGAAAATCACATACTTTGTGTTATCGTGAATACTCATCGAATAACCGGTCCTAATTGGACTTACCGGGTAACAGCAGCGTAATTAGTTCGTCCATATGTCGAAATATTGGTACTTCGGATGCATCAACAAGCTGTTGATCGGCTGCCAACTAATTCGCCAAATTTCAGGTTACAGTAAGAATAATAAACATTTCCACATTTTATTACATTGTTCCCAACCACAACCTCAGCACAGAATCATTTTTTCTTATATCTAAGCAGACATGCCTCTTCGATTTAAGCAATAACTTTTTAGGCTCTTTTTTTTGAAAGTCCTACTGCGAACTATCGTCATACGTCATTGCGTGTCCTCTGGCTTCCGTCAATTGGCCATTCTCTAACAGAGGTCATCTCTCCCCCGTTTAAAACGCATTCACTCATATCTTGTGAGATTCGGCTTCAAACTGTTAGAATGCCCACAAATACCTTTCCACTTCTCCTCTTTGAATGAGATTTTTCTGATCAAAGTCTAGAATGTTAAATTAGTGCACTTCAGTTAGGTATTTGAACAATGCTGTGAAGGCAAAATGTCCCATCCTAATGATTGAAGGTTCTCTTACATGGTTCACGTGTACAGCTACTGCAGTGTTCATTCCCTATAAACACCGCTCCCAGATAAGGCCACCTGTGTTCGGTGACTCTGAGATCTAATGGTCAAGCCTCCCTTAGAAGAGGTTAAGTATCGCGGTTCACCTTTGGTGAGCCCATGTGGATGTTGTTTAAAGAGGGCATGTGCCTAATACATTTCCTCGTCTCCGGAAGACCGCGTAAAAATACGCATCAGAAATGATCACCCTTAAAGTCCAGTTTTTTAAAGAAAAAAGTTAGACCTTTTCTCCCATTTCAGGGGAACGGTTTGAAGTGGTCTCTTCTGCCGGCTGGTCCCTTCTTGAGGGACGTTCACCAGTGAACTAGAGTTTAGAAAGAAGACGGCTTTCACTTGCAATAAACACTGCCTTTATGGTTAGACATTTATTCTATTTGAGGGTGGATCATAAGACTACCATACCAACTTCAGAAGTTGACTGTACTGTACCACAATTTGAGGTAAATACTTTATTTTTTGCCTATGCGGTCAACAGTGAGTGTTCTGCACTGAGAGAGTCCATTTACCTAAGAAATTAGGCCATCCCCGTGAATGGCCTTTGTTCGGGACCACTGCTATATATCTATATCCTCGAAAGTTCTGCAGTCTTGGGCGTAACATGAACTTTCACCAACATAAACGTGAAACATTATTCTGCTGCGGCCGATAAATCGATTCTATGCTTTCACTACAGACACAGTGTATTAGACGTGTATGGTCTGCACTTCAGAGCGTCTTATAAACTCGTCCAACAATAATTTCTTCCCCGACAGCTCCTACGAATTTCTACCACTTTTCCTGTCCTATCGCTGTCCTTAATGAAGCAATTTTCTCGTTGCTTTATACACTGAACGGAGCTGGCAGTTTTGTGCTTTTAGGACGCTCCTGATCACGTTACTCCGGTCGAGCTCAGGGATAGTGTTGAATGACGAAATATTCTGAAGCTTGGTATCTTGGCTTGTGGTTGAGTGCACTCAGCATGCCGTGAAAAACAGTTCCAGGACCACAAAGCTGAAATCGGAAAAACTGGGGCTGGACATAAAATAAGGGAAGGGAGTGGTCGAGTAGAGCCACAAGTTACCGAGTCTTCAGAAGTTGGGAGAAAACCGACACGAAATCCTAACATATTTTTTGTATGCAGAGCTTGGTCCGCTTCGATCTGTCTGTAGAACTGAATAAGATCAACAAAGTGGATCAAACTGTCAAAGATACGTACGCAGTAGCTTTGTTTCTGTTTAGGTGTTAAATTGTGGAGCTTAACTGTAGCGGTCCAGGTTAGTGGAAGATTGTCCAAGGACGGATGATTTCAGACGCTTTGACCCGAAAAGCAATTCTCCCTTCAAAGAACCTCTTAGATGGAGGTTCTTCATAAAGAAAAGAAAATTTTCTCTATCGTTTTGTTTACCTGCACTGGCTGAACAGTGGTGCGAGTAACTCGATCCAAAAACGGGTATGGCTTATCTCGGTCTATCAGCAGGTCATATAGACCTAAGAAAAAAGGTCGTCACTCGAAGAACCAGTTAGCATGCAGCTGCACTACATGAATGGTGTATGAGTGGCACTGTAACTTGTTTAGTTGTATGTTAATCGTATTTCCTATCTTACAGCAGTCCGGAAGGTGTATTTCAAATTTCCTCAGGCTTCCGTAAGATGTGTCAACGATTTCCAACGAGAATGGACTGGCCGTCCTGTACTTCTAGGTTTTCCAGCATAGATTAACTATGAATACATGGCCAAATCTTATCCATAAGGTTCAGAATCTTACAGTCGAAAAACAGTTAATGTTTGAGTTGCGAAAAAACTGTGACTTTGTTTTGAGCAGTTTTCAAACTGGCACACAGCAGACGCCATCGCTCTCGTCCATTCACTACATTCCATGTTGAATCAAGATATTTCAACAAACGAGTAATCGTCCTGAGAATCGTTTGGGAGTCATAAGATTTAGCCGATTCAGGAAAAACCTGGAATCAGCATACCTCTACTCCGAAGAGACTAACATGTTACTGATGTGTTTCCTCATGTCCCGGATGAGGACCCTGTCTCGTTTGGTTATATCGATGAATCGCCTGTCTGAACATCCTGTGTTGGATAATTCTGAATACTGACAGCAAGATGGCGGATTTGCTGGCGTCATACTCACTCCAGCCTAGATTCTGGACAAATGATAGTCCCAAAATTAAGGTAAGGTTTTATATTGAATTTACTGGTGTACTATCTAACTTCCAGAAAGTGGAGCTCGATTTTCGTCCTACTTTTACACTTCAAACTGCACGGAAGCACATGCATTCTGATTATTGGATTTCTCAGGGCATTCTGACCTCCACATGAGTTACTTCATTTACCCAACGCGGTTGCTGATTGTCCGCAATTTTAGAACACTGAACGGCTGGTCGATTGCACGAGAAGTTTTGTTTCCCTAGTAGTGTTCTTCGTCAGTTGTTGGAAATCTGTTCATGTTTTGCTCAACTGGTGGAGAATATTGGTAGAATTGATCGACAGTTATTTTTTCCAACCCGCGTCGCCTCTTAGCTGGTTTCGTAGACACACACAGAGAGTTTCATTTTTCATGCTTTGCGTTTTTACTTGTCGCTGCATCCTCTCTATCTAACGACGACTGATACGGCTCCCTTTTAATGAGATCACCTGGCTGTATGTGGATTGCGAAAGTGATGTGCTGCTCATCCGCGCGAGATACGATGATCCTCCCTAGTACGACTTTAAGGAGTCGTATTGGTGACGAGGCACCGTGCTGACTTGGTCAAAAGCCCTTTACCGGGTTTGATGTTTGGATTATCTTTTTGTTCAGCAGTCAGAAAGTCATCATCAAAGTGTGCCACTTTTGTTCGGATACATCGGGAGACTTGCTGGTTAACTGCAATGAAATTCTGCGGATAGTAGGCTGGCATATGGTCTTGTGTTTATTGGTTACCTCAAATTTTCCTGATGGATACCTGCGCAAAGTAGGTGTCTCACCAAGCTGTGCTGCCTAAATCGGATAGCACTGAGTTCAGCTGTTCAGTTGTCCACATTTGGGCCTGAGATTGAATCACAATAACTCCATGAACATTCCTGATGGTTTGACTTACAGCAATGCTAGAAGCGACTTTTCGTCGCCACTATTTTGTGGACCAAACTACTTGCTGGCTAACACATTATGTGTGTGTGTGTGTGTGCGGATCAAGTTTGCCATCTATATCTTCCCGGCCACCCTCCTTCTTAACCGAATGAAGAATGGCTTTCAGATGTCACTACACACGGCTCAGATTAATTGACTCTACAGTGATCCGTCTGCATGAGATATCCACGTGCTTGGCTGAAAGTGATAGATTGGGGCGTGTAGGACTGGGAACACACTATTTTTGAGTAGAGAGGGCTAGGTTCTCTTTGAAACTGTGATCTCTCTGAGAACTAGCAAAATCAAAATTCGTTTTGTTGTGCCGGATTGAAGCATTTTATGTTTACTGTTGTGGTTATACCGCCCGCAGTCACCCACGATAGGCGACACTTAATTCGACCAGCTTTCTTTGGAAGGCAACGAGGGAGAGAGCAAGGGATGCCACCAATTCTCCGTGATTCGTGGAATAAACTGCTTATCATACGGTAGTGAAATATGAGGAATCATGTTCACTCACAGTTATCGATTTAAGATCCAGTGCACCTAATGTATTACACACACAGTGTATCATTTCCAGTTACACTTGTGCCGCGATGACGTGTTCCCAAATTTTGTTATTAGTTGTCTGAGTAAACTTATTCGCGTTTCTGAACCAGATCACAGTATTCAGTTTATCCGGATGTTGGTAATATCCGCTTCACACGCGCAATCACATTGCTGCCCACTACCGTGTCCCCCACCGCCCTAAATGCAAAGTAACCTCGTCTATCTGATATGTCTCAGTGTTCTGGGTGGCATTTTCTTGACTGTATATTCCTTTGCGGTCATTTGCTTGTGCACACAATGGGTAACTTATTCCTGTTCCGGCCTCCGCGTCTTCCTTCACGTAATTCCAGGTAGCCCAGCACATTCTCATACTGGGTTTCGCGAAATGGAGGACCTCTTTATTGATAAACTGAATATGAGTTCGAATCCCTGAGCGCCTGAAAAGCTTCAGGCTTTCGTGCAACATAAAACTTGCAGGGAAGCCGACCGATAAATCCATCTACTTCCTTTACAATAGATGGCAAAGAATAGTAGAGTTCCCTTTTGGAAACCTTTTTCACCCTCTTCCTAACAATTTATATTGTGGCACGTTGAAAATCTGCCGCAGCAACACCTGTCCCCTCATAAATTCGTGACCAAAGGGCATGCCCATTACCAATCCCTTATCCGTTAACCAAATATGGGACTTTGTAAATTTCCAATTCAGATTTCGTTCTGTAAGGAAAGCCACTCTATCCTCAAAAACTGAGAAGCAGCTGTTTCAACCCTATTGAGAATCAACAGCAATGCGCATCTCACCAAACTCCATGGAATTTCGAACAGGTGACCTTCCGGCTAGTATTTTACTCTATTAACCGTTCAACTACGACGGGCTGATCAGCACTGTGATTAACTTGCACTTAGACAGGATACAGCGCCACTCATCCCTCATTTACTGGATTCATATCACGTGATCATGTGTTGACTGGCTCGTGAAATAATCCCACAGCTTCAGTCAGAAATTATGAAGACCTATTTTGACTATCAGTTATCGGACCAGCCACGGGACCAATTGATAGCCATTATCAATGACAGAAAGTTGCGACAGAAGTTATTACTGACCCCAGTCATCACATGTGCACGACCACACGACCTCCGTCAACAGTATGATAAGCTGAATTATGTAACTTTCCAAACCACAACTACCTCCATTGGTCAAGGTTCACAACATATGAAGCAGCGTCTTACGTCAAGTCTGTCCAAACGAGTGGATGATGATTGATTCCACTTTGTGGCAGACAAACCGCTCACCAGCCTCATGACCACTGTCATACGCTTCCAACAGGCTCAACTGTTTTCGACAGTGCATTTACCGTACTGGTAGAATCCTACCATGTGAACCAAAAGTACGGCCCACGCTTACAACTACAGCCCAAGTTATTTTGTTTCTGGTCCATTGATGCTCAATTTGA
Organism: Opisthorchis felineus; assembly: GCA_004794785.1. Classification (NCBI taxonomy): domain Eukaryota; kingdom Metazoa; phylum Platyhelminthes; class Trematoda; order Opisthorchiida; family Opisthorchiidae; genus Opisthorchis; species Opisthorchis felineus. Next base: position 175,287 of record SJOL01004096.1, on the reverse strand, counting down.
AGTTGCTGTCCACTTAATTCCGAATGCTGCTGCAGAAGAATTAACACAGGTAACATCCCTAGCACTGTCAGGGATCCGTCTGGCTTGGTTAATTTAGGTTACTTATAAGTAGTTCGGAGTTCTGAAGAATTTCTCCCCACGTAGCTCTTGTCGGAGCGGTCCTACCCGCCACGATTGTTTTCGATTGTTGTGCACCAAGAGGAGAACCATTGGCTACGCGTTTGATGCTTGTAAGATCTTATCAATAATGCATACTCTTGGTCGCACCGAGATCCTTGCTTCGAGCTTGAACATTTTCTGCAATTTAGACGTCGTAGTTCAGACGCGTTCATCGATTTAGTTCTGGTAACGCGCTATTCTTTCATGTCAAAGTCCAACTTCCAGTGCTGCTTTTAATTCCCTTTGGTGTGCAGTGGGCAAAATATTCACGACACGTTAGACCTACAGTTTATTTAATTTCATCAATTCTCCAAGCATACCTGGTGAATTTTCGAAAAATAACAACCTATCATTGACGACGGTTTGCAGCACCTTTTTCGGTCGTGGCAGAACCTCCTTAACCGACCATTATCGGTCTTCCCACCAAGACAAATTTTCTGATGATCTGAACTATAGCGGTGTGGACGAAAGTTTCCTTTGTACATGGTGTCTAGCTAATAACCTGAAAGTGAACCACAAATCTTGACAGCTCAGATTGAGCACCGCTTCCATTTACAGTTTGGCATAATAACTTTAAGAGCAAAGAACGCTGCAAACAAACTGGTTCTAGTATTCCGACGTTATCCAAGGAGCGCGAAGTACTTTTATTACGACACTTTGTGATAATAATGAATGCGGTCCGTGTTTCATTTATTATTGTTCCGTTTGGACCTTTGCACTACCGATTTGATCAAAACACAAATCAGGTTCGGCGTGTCCCCCATTTCGACTCAAACGTGAACTTAGGACCGACTAAAAGACTTTCGGCTCTACCGGAGATCACATGTCCATAAACATTCGATCGGTACAGCTCGAATCCACTCGTTACTGATCGGGACTGCCCTAAAGTAGGCTGGTTATTCTGAATATCACGGCGAATCCACTTTTATTTCTGGTTTAGCTTCGGTCTTTATTCAGCAACCCAAAATTAACTTATGTTAAAACATAGTTTCATCCTTATTAGGAGTAGTCCACATGTTCATATTTCAGAATTCTGAATGCGATCGCAGGTCACTAGCTTTGCCGTAGGTATGGCTTACTTAACTTGCACTCACATGACGTTTAATGCCACCGATCCTTTAGCAGCACAGAATCATGCCACGTTACCCGACATCCGCGGATCCTTTCTGAGTGGATCAAATACCTGTAGTTTTTGGTAGCGGAGTGCTCGGGTCTGAATTTCACACCAAGTGCATGATGAAAAACTGCAGATAGTTTCTTATAGCTCCTTTTGGGACCTCAAACATTAGTCACCAAAATGTGGAAAGAGACAACCTACAGCCTGACCTCTATTGGTCGTGGAAGACTCATGTTTTTCGCCAACTTCCTGTTTCCCCTTGAAAGGCATAAAAGGCCAAATCTCTGTGGTGTCCTGTATTCAGTACATTACTCTTGTAGAAATTTTGGCACCTTACCGGAAACACCGTTTCGTATCAGTATTTTAAACTGGCGAGACAGCCATGCGAGAGTTCGTAACGCCGAATGAGTACTGCTGACAACTCAGTAGCTTCACTAACCAATACTGCATGAAGTAAGTCCTATAAAAATGCTGGAAAATTGTTCACCGTCATTTCCGAGTTCACAAAAAAGATCTGCAAAAAACTGAAGATCGACTCCCGACAGATACACTCATCTGCAAATCGATTTGGTTTTCACGGAAGACTCAACTGAATCTCTGGTTTATTATATTCTTCAACTGAATGCGCTGCGCAAAGGCGGCCTCATGTTTCAGTTGGTACGATATTCGAGATATTGCAGAAACTACTCACAAGGTTGCTGAAAACTCTTCGACAGCCCACGACCGGTTTCACCCGCCTTTGGGCTCATCAGGTAGGCGCAGTCCCTGAGTCCCCGTCAACCCTATTTTCTTTGAGGATATCACTTTGCTGTTATGCTCCATCGTAAAATTCTTCTTCTACTCAGCAGCTACCTGCAATGAGAAAAGCTTAAGTAAAATAAATCATATCGCCCAACCTATGACAACATGTCACCCAAGCGGCTGTTGTAGGTCGTCCCCATTCATCAACTCATCAGTAATCCCACAGTGTTGGTGATCTTGCTATTGATTCAAGCCTTTAAGTATATTACAGCAAAGTACATTTCAATATTTAGTTCTCAGAAAACTCTGAAATAATTCGGCTCAAGTGAGTTGCGATCTCTTTTAGCGGTCACTCGCTGAAAGTCCGCAAACAGCAGGCGTGAGTTCCACTCAGACAGAGGGCAGTGTACGTGTTTGCTTTTTACCGGCTCGCAACGTACTTATCAAAGCATAGTCAGGTAAGTAAGTCTTCAGTGTAGCGGATTTTGGACGCGTCGTTTTAAGGACCTTTTCGCAATGGACACTTCTGCTCACAGTGTTAATAAACTAAATAAACTGATTGATGTCTGTGTTGTATGCAATGAATCCACAGTATCAGAAGGTACGTTTCTGAGTAGTAATGAAATATAATAATGATAGTAATAGTATAATATTGGTGGTACTAATAAGATTCTTCCCTCCGTTCGAGTGAACTTTCTTTTCGATGGAATGCAGGGATAATAACAGTGCTTATGCATCAACTCTTTTGATGGTTTTCCGAAACATTTGTTATGCAGATACAGACGAGAAACAACTTCACTTCAGCTCACTTGAGTAGTAATGAAACCATCTATTAAGTTAACATTTATTTTAAACGTTTTTGGCCTTGCAATAGCATTCTAGGGGCGGGGCAACCAATGCTTGGTTTGGTGAACTCGCGGAATCTAGGTGATCATGTGATCGAGTGCCAGCGAACGAATAATAATACTATTAATAATAGTGATAATAATAGTTCTGCTATGGCACCCTAGCTGACAAGTCACCCGAACGAAGAACTAGGCCTGTGATGCGACCAGATTTTTCGGGCGTGGAGATATGTAAAGCTTGGATTAAAATCACGGACCTTCCGGGCAGTTAGTTCGCACCTTAGCCACTTAGCAATCTCGCGCTTAAGCTAGTGAGCGCAGCGTGCTTGTGTACGGGTGGACTTGAGAGACGGGGACGGAAGTCGTTCAGAAGACTACTTACTTTTTTCATTACTCCTAGTGACTTGTGTCCTTTGAGTTGCGAATATACTCACTGAATCTTTATATCAGTGGTTTGCGGATTTTTACGCTTCTTATGCAGCGCTACCCCACACACCATGGAGAAAAGAGATCTTTGATCTGTCTTCGAGAATTGAGGTGTTCACGGTAAATCGTAACTGAGGTTTAACTTGCTTGTAGTTCCTCTAGTGTAGTGTCCTCTCTTTGAAAAAGCCTCTGTAAGAATCATGTAAAACAATGTAGGTATTGGTACATGACGAAAACCTTAAATTCGACAACCACCCACTTGCACACGAGTTTGGTTTTGTCAGGGGACCCAACTGAATTCAGTCAAATCTTTCGTTTCTGATGGTTGCATTCAGCAGCCTTACGTGTAAGGTTGAAACCCGTGTATTGTTTCTGTAGTGAATAAGATTTTTAGATGTGTATGAACAGGATACGAGTAGAAGTCAGGATTCTTTCCGACCACACCAGTCCTTAAAGCATAGCCAAGTCTGAAAGGCTGATGAACAGCTTCGTCTGGAGAGGAACTCTAATAGACCTAAACATTTTAGGGACCAAATGCTCATGTGCGAAACCTTACAGGTACCTCTGTGGTCAACCTCAATATTCGACATCTTCAAGAATTTGGATCCTTCACTTTTTCTGGTCACCAATCCCGAGAATCACATCATTTTTCCATGCATGTGACCGCAGATGGTTGCTTCCTTCATTCGTCTTTTTTACTGATAAAAACTTCGCATTTGGAGCTATTTAAATTTCCACAGATATTTCAACCTGGGCATGAAGATATATGAGATGCTGTTCAGATGATTGCCCTATACTCATATGTTTCAACCAAAATTTCATTCAGCTGTGTGAGGAACTGAATCTGAAAGTCTACCCGATTTTGTAGCTCATGTGCAACGGGGCGACACTGCGTTTTTTCATATGAAGCGGAAAACCACCATCACAAATGGACCCAGAAGGATGGCGTTTGTTCTAAATAGCTTCTGTTTAATATTTACTTAGCATCCATCTCTACGGAGGGGTTCATCCCGAAAAGCTCAACCTCGAGAGAGGTCTGGTGCTTTGAATGAGAGTAACTGACTCATTAGGTAGATATTAATGAGGTCCTGTCCTATGCCTAGCTGTTTATCTCAGGGTTACGCGCCCGCTGACTAGTCTTATGTAGTCGGCGATTGGATAAACATGACTTTGTTAACTAGTTATTGGTCAGGACACCTGAATACTGCTGAATACTGGTTACATTCATGAAGGCCGGAAAATCACAGAGGCATGGCTTAAGAATGAACCAAATCCTGTATGGGAAAATGTGACCATCTCATCTATGCCCGTCTGATAATTTCGAATATGGACAAAAAAGTGCTGTGTGATGTAGCCCTTCGTTATCCGAGTCGATAACCTGGTAATTATTAAGTTCTCGGTAAGATTATCCAACCCAGGATTCCTAAAACTCTATCTTGATTTGAATATGACATTTACAGCTGAACGTTGTGCAGTCTACATTGAATGTAAACAGTTTCACCATCAAGGTAGGCACGTTTTGGTGAATGGACAGTAGCGCAGCTGAAGTTCAACCAAATTGGAAAACGGAACACCGTGACTGCTGAAACCACACCAGTCGACGTATCTGGTCTCTTAACTAAGGACTATACACTACGTGTTCACCGGAGTTACAGAGAAGAAACGTCCAAAGTTATTCGGTTTGGTAGGCCCCGTCATCCTGCAAGCAAGGTAGATATGTGCGGAAAAGCCAAGATCAACGTACGCTTGTTTTTTCCTGTTGAAACAAGGATGGGAACGAAAAATTTTCTTCGTTCGTGGTTGCTGGTGAATTTTCGGGCACAGCCGTTTTATCCGGGACGGAGACGAATATGTATATAAACGACCGGTACACATAAACTGGAAAAGCGGTTAATAGCCCGGGGGAAGGAGAGAGAATAGACGGGACAAAAGCGCTCCTAGATGCAGAACAAGTCATGCGAGTATGTGTTTTAAAAGTTCGACTCTAAAGGATGACTCTGAGGTCGGTAGGCTTAAAACACAAAGGAACCACAAAGATTTATGCGTTGATGCTCTTGCGTGTGGATGCACAGTGGGCCATTTATTTATCATTGGTGAGAGACTACATCGAGTATTTCTTTAAGATTTTTCCAGACCTTCCTGTGTCTCCTAATTAATCTGCGTGTCAGCAAACTAAAGGGAAAGTTACCGGAAGTTCAGTGATAAGACACTCCTTTTTCGGCAATCCGCTGAAAACGCCTGGAAAACTACGTCAAGGTGTGATGCCATGTCAAGCCAGAGACCATTAAATCAACATATTTCGTACAGCTAACTTGAGGTAGTGCATAATAGTCCATGATAGATACGGCCAGAATGGTTGAAACAGTCTCAATATGTACGCCCCGCCTCACCGTGAACATAATCTCAAGAATCTGGAAGTGACTGACGGATAGCAGTTAGAACATCTTAACTTATCTCTGCCACCCAGATTTCTGTGAATTTTCCTTCACAGTTTGTGGGTGGCAGCATAACAGGCACACACATGGACAGTTGATATGATGCTGGATTATTCCATGTCAGCTAAAAGCAATGCCATCGGGAGTTGATAAGAGGGTTGTTGTAGATTACAAGCAATTTTTTCCGTTCCATGGGTCTTAGCTCACAATGGGCCAGTAGACAGACATTCCAAAGCGCAGAACAGATACCGATTCGGCCAGGAAGACAGAGAGTGATGGGAACACGTCACTGGAAATATCATGTCCTTGACAGTAGTTTATGTGCTTCGCTGACCTAATGAACGTGCACATAAAAACAAGGCGACTCAGACGGTTCGAACAAGCTCGAAAGGAGCCACTCGAATTGGTAGGCACTATCATAGATCTGAATGGATACACGCCAACATGAAAAAGAAGCTTTGACGAAAATGTCTGAACAATCGATACAGGAGTACAATAATTACCGTTTTTAGAAAACGCCCATGACTAAAAATAATGAACCTATCCAAGTGAAATTAGAACACGGCGACTAGATGAGGGGTATCGGCTAACGAGGGTAATCCTTTCCAAGGATTGTCTAGAATTTTAGAAGGACTTCCAATGTTACTCAACATCGCCGAATTCTAATGATAAACTTTTTCCTGTTAAACCCTAGTTGAGACTCAGTTGGTTTGATGAGTCCGAGTCACGTTGGGTTCCATAATCCTTATCCTTGCATTTCCGTAGTGTAGCGCAGTAGCTTGTGGTTGCTCGTATACTACTAACGAGACCTCTGAATTCTACCGCCTTTTCGTCCTCCATGGTAGGTGTTTCCACCTATGAACGCGTTACCTCTTCTAATAGAGCTCACGGGTGTAAACCCCCCGTCAATACCGATTTCAGGCTTTTTAGGAAGTGATACTTCCTGTGAAATGGGGATTCTAGAGCAGTGGTTCCTATGGGGAGTGGGGCGATAACGTAGTCCAAACACTGGACTGTCCAAACCTGGAAACTGACGGGTTCAAGTCTGAGGGGCATGAGCATTTTCCGCTAGCAAAAATGGCTCTTCTGGCCAAAATTTCGAGAGGTTTTTTAGTAAATCATAATCAGGGAATAACCTACGTACGCAAAAAATGTGAAATATCCATTTTAGATAGAAGTGCTCATTTTGACTGTGTTCAACATAAGCCTACTGGATGTGCTGACAAGTCTGGACTAAAACTCGCCTGATGGGTCTTCAACTCTCAGCCACTTCAGGTACATATAATATCCTTTTAGACCACTCAAATGACTCACAGGAAGGAACCCGTGGTTTTGGGAAGTATTTAAAATAGCGAGGTCCGTGGAATCTGATGTTACAGTCGGTAGGAATAACACTTATTTTATTTCCATGGTTCCAGAAGTTTCTGTTGTTTATTCATTCAAAAATACCGTGTTATTGAGTTTTCTGTCTACAAAATTGACCAACCAAACTAAGCAGGAAGTACTCCGATAAATATCGCTGCCAGCAGATTCTAGTGAACCTGTCCGGGTGTGAAGAGCGTCCACACAGGACGACAGGTTAGAAACCGACCAGCAGGTACGTAGACATCGTCAGCTTCTCTTCAGCGCCACCGTAACATCAAACCGACCGTGATTCTTCTGATATTTGATCGGAGGAATTTTTTCGGAGCAGTTTGGACACAGGAAATATGAAAGCGACGTGCACAACCAGTAATGATACGGTTAATATCATTTAGCATACCCGACAAAACATTATGTGGACAGCTAAATCATCTTTTGTGCAAATGAATCACCGCACAGCCACTTAATTTCATATCGTGCGTAAAGTGTCTCCTGTCAGTTCCACGAGCTTTACTGAGAACAGCGTGTTACATTCTCTGGTAGCTGCGATGAAAAATTGAATCTCAAAAAAGAAATTTCTAGTGAATTCATAGCGTGAGCGGAGGCGGGAATATAAACATCGTCATCCTAATCATCACCATCATCGACAGCATAACATCAGTGTTCAATGCCGGTGCTTCGTTGCCGTACAACCATGATGTATTTGAAAGCCTTATCGTAAAGAACGGACTAAAAGTGAACGGGGGGGAGGGTATTAGTGCTAGCATACCACAATCATTCCATGGTGTCTACACCTGCAGAAACTCATTTAGGCAGTCTAGGTAGAAACTGACAACAAGGACGCCAGTGACATCGGTTGGCAGCCATATCTTGAAGCGACTCCAAGCAGGGGCAGTGGGGATCCCGCGGTCCCCATCCTGGAAGGCCAGTAGCACCGACAGCACCCAAACATTTCGTAATCTACTTCATACCCCTCTTCCAGGCCAAGAGTTGGCCACCTCACTGCTTCCGCCACTCTGAATTGAGCATGGAAATCAGCATACTCTTTGGCAAACGGTGGTTCGGCATGTGTAGTACATGGCCTAACCAACGCAGCTTCTGGTGCTGGACACATTTTCAATGTAAGTCCTCGTTGCACAACCGAAAACTCGCTTTCTACTTGCCTCGGTACGGATTCGCCGACACCAACCCACACGGGCTATGGTTTTGGCACAACGATTATCAGAGACCTGAAGACGTCTCAGTTCTGCAGCTCGAACTGGCCACCTCTCACAGCCATACAACAAAACGGTCCGTACTGTAGCCTGATGCACTCACCCTTTGAGTTTCAGGGATATAACGCATTGACGCCATAGGTGTCTCCAATTAGCAAACGCGACCCGAGCCTTTCAGATTCGCACATTGATCTCAACTGTCACACTAAATCGGAACAAATACAAATTCCAAGATACGTAAGGCGCCCCAAAACTTCAGGGGCTTCTCCCTGGATTGTAAGTAACGTGTTCAGTGACTGCATATCCAGGAGCATTGTCTTACACTTCGTGGGTGCAAAGTGCATACCAAAGGAAGGGATGACTTTGGTCAGTTCGTCCATCCTCATGAATTAGGAATTCACTAGGTGAATGCAATGAGATGAATGCTAATTTTTAAGCTTTGTTAGGTCGGTCCACGATTGCAGAAAGACCACGATTTGGTTGGCCAACCTGAATGTGGGAGATGAATAGCCCAAGGCAAAAGAAACAACAATGAGCTGGAGAGTCGATGCGCATTATTTGTTAGTTTACAGCGTTGCCTGTAAACCATGAGCTACTACGCGTGTGAGCAAGATCCCAAGACTGGCCGTCTGTTTTCGATCCTGAAAGATTGGTCAAGAGGTTGATGGCCATCGGCTTTGTAGGAGGTGAATCTCTACACTGTAGTAGAGCGTGTTCTGTTACCTCCACTGTGGCTCGAGTTGGCCGGTTGCCGAAGAAATAGTGGTATCGCTGGGATGCAATGGAGCACACATTTATGTGAGATATAGCCTTCCAGTTGCTAATTCGAAAGCCTTCATCCGTAATCAACAAGCCTTTTCAGGCTGCTAAGCCAGGCACACTAGCCAAGCCCACTTCTCCGGCACCGTTTGCTACCTAAGAGGGAGACTCCCAGTCCACTCCAACTCATCCGTTCTGTATTTCTTTATCTGCATCTGCGATGCATCCTATTTAGGGCTTTGGCGTTAGCTAAAGCGGGTTTCGGATCGAATCCAGACTTATCTACCCAAGGCACGGTGATTACAACCAATAGTTTTATTCTTAAGTATCTAGTCCAGAGTGGACTGCTCGTACAGACGTGCCTAGTGTGCACACGTTAATCTAAGCGGCTCCGTAAACACATAACTGAATAAGTTCTATGTACTTATTTGTGGGAATACTTATAGGTTTTTCAAATGAATGCAAGAGTCATTGTTTCACCATTGTTTCCAACTAGCCCTCATGATAACGCAATCGCGCACTTGATTTTTATAGTTTTTTCCCCTGTTCATGGTTATAGCCACCTATCAGACGAAGGAAGCGAAAAGCAAAGACACGAGTGCCAATGCTTCTGGACTCAGTGCTGATACTCTGGATATGATGATTGAAACCAATGGCGAGCGCAAAACGAGTTCCTCGTCAATGAGTCTGATAAAATCGTTGGGTGAGATGTGGGTTCATGGTTGCTGCGTAATGGTCACCCTAATGTTCACACTTATGTTGTTTCCTGCTCTCCTCCAACCAATCAAGTCGATGATTGACGATCCGGAGAACATATGGGCATGTAAGTCCTTCGCGAAGACGGTACCTTCGTATTTCACCGTTTCCTACTTTTGGTCTCTTGCTAACTGCATAGTTATTTTGCTTCCCTGTTTCCGTTACAGCTAAATTTTTTATCCCTGTTATTGTATTCTTGTCCTTCAACGTCTTCGACTGGATTGGTCGTACCCTGGCCGGCTTCGTCAAATGGGTGAGTTCGATGGGCTTGACAACAAGCCATGATATTCCTTTTAATTTTGAGGCGTTCCATATATCTGACGGCACACTAGAGACTCCCTAAACCGTGAGCCGAGGGAGCGATGAGTGGCCATGCAAAACTTTACTTACCTATCTCAGTACTGGTTGAGTATAAGCCAAACTAACCGTCTTTTGAAAACCTCGCTGACCAACCGACAGATTTTATTGCCCGACATTAAAACTTCACTTGCATCAGTTGCCAGCACATACCTAATGGTTTCACGACCTTAATCACTCTTGTGTTTTAAGCTGACCCGTCAGTCGGTCAGTGAGGGTCATTCGTGAATGTGAATCGTGTCAAGTAGCTGAAACCCAACAGTTATACCTCACTTACTTGCTGCCATCTGAGGGTTAACAATAGAGCGACTAGGAATAAGTTAGTCTTACTGCGGCCAGATTAAGCCAAACATGCCTGAACACGAAATATTTGTTGTATGCATATCAAGTACTGTAAATCAGTGGGAAAAAATTACCACAGCAGTTTGTTTCGAATGGAACAAAAGTGGCGGACCCACCTCGACATGATGAAGCCGTAAATTGGACAATGCGTGAATTGTTCTGTATATTTGCAACAAATCTAGAGTAATTTTCATTATCTCGTCAAAGAGCAAATGAGGGACGGAGCAACAAGTACATGAAACTAGGGAACAAGGGAACTTGCCACGGGTTCCCCTGTTGATTGATTCATACAACTCTTCATTCAGATTCCAACTGATTATAAAAGCATTTACAAAGATTTATCATAGAATAAGCTGAAGGAACTGCACACAAATTAAAGATGATGACGTTGATGAATTACTCATTGTACTTTGGATCAATATATGACCTGATTTACTCCAGATCACTGTTGTTGATGTGCGAAAATAATACCTGTTATTCAGTGACAGCCTTTGCGCTTGCAAACGAGCCTTTACTGTGTGCTACATCCCTAAACGGATACTAATGCACGCTTGTTATTTTGATCACAGAAATTCTTTACTCAAGAAGCTGCTCCGCAAAACTCCCACACAAAATGACCAGCATTTGAAGCAATATACATATGGCAGTTCAGCGTCTTGCTACATCGAAATGCTGCACGCACACAAAACTGACACCATAATCGTCGTTTTCCATAAGCAAAATCACCAGACCACATGATGTTACCTGGGACTCATTTATAGCCGCTGCGGTGCGCGATGAACATACTGCCATCTGCGTTGCCTGCCCTTGCTTGTTTGCAAACGAACAGTTGTTAATTCCAATGCGAGCCACTATCGTGGCAATACAGAAGATCCGAATACCACTCTCGTGGATAACATTTGGTTAGTCTAATATACGTGAATGATGATGGCGAAACTCACCAGTACAACCATATCAGAAGTGACATCCAGCTCATCTGGCTAGTGCTTTGTTTTCAGCCTGCTGGTCCTTGGGCTTTTGAACGTTGTATCGCAACTTACTAGCAGTTCGGACTCTACTTGCTTTGCTCACCGGGCTACACTGACCATTAAACTTCCGTATGTAAGGTTTTGGATCACTAGCCGAATATGTTTTCATGAATACTACGACTAAATCTTACTAGATTTGTCGAACGTGTTTTTTTTGAAACTACTACAAATGCTCCATGATAAGGTATAAAAGCTTACAAGATCTTATCGGCAGAAGTGAAATGAAATCGTAGAGAAGCGTCATGGATTTTCCCTTGGGATCATATGAATTTTCATCCGAAACTCACTTTAGACCAGAATTGACGGCACGGTTGCTCTTCCGTTTTTCATTTGAGATTTTGTCTGCTGTAAAGCTGGGAACTGCGCTACTGTTTTTTCCTTATTGGAAACATTCAGCAGTGCGCATCCTACAAACTTCCAAGGAGTTTAAACCACTACCTTCCGGTTAGTGTTTTGAACACTTGAGCTTTCGGCCACGCGAGGCTGATGCGCACTACGATTAAATCGCACTTGGATATATTCTTTCGTTAACTGCATAATTGCTAAATTGCCCCGCAGGAGGAGATAGCAGATCTATTGGTCTAAAAAAACTTCATCAGAGAGGTAGTGGTTTTCCTCTTCCCCAGTACCACGATAATAAATGAATCCCTCAATCGGAGAAAAGCAAAGCGATGTTAATAGGATACGGCTGCATATGTGATTTAAAGAAAAGACTCATAGTCCGGCCTATAGTGCGAATGTCACTACCACTGAGCACCAAAATACATAGATGATTGTGATGAAGTTGTCTGAGTGACGGTACCTCGAAGTAATCTCTCCAATACAGGGGTGAAATGCCAGACAGCTTCGAGCATCGCTGAGACGCACTGAAATAGCTAAGTTGCTTTAGTGCATTTGAATTCGGAATAATCAAATAAGGTAAGTATTGTAAGTGACTGCAAACTCCAGCTCCAGAACCTTAAGAAATCATTCAGCCCTTCGGTGTCTAGCTGCCATGCCACCAAAAGGAAGCACGAGGTCCAAGGTACTTCCACTTTGCCTAAGCCTAGACAGGAGCGGTCAAAATATGGAGGTTGGGTTCAAACCAATCTTCGGTTCTGTAAGTTCGCGTCTTAACCACCGATCTATCTCGAACTCAGAATTCTAGAACCTTAGTGACAGAAAAACTCGCCCAACAAGAAAATAACAGCATTACTTCGAACAAGAGATGAAAAATTACGGAGGATGCCCAGCATCTTAAGGCACACTTTTGACCTTGAACCAGGGCTGTTCGGCTGAGGCTGTGTGATTGACTGGCATCGCTTCTTAGTCACTCCTGAGCACTCGAGCATCGTCATTGGTGGTTGATTGGCTGCTTGAATGTTGATTCTATAGCTGGTTTTCTGTCCTGTAGACTCGACGGTCTTGCAGAAACGATTTTGGTTGTGTTGGCGGTTCCCAGTAAATTTCGGACGTTGTGGATTTATCCTCAGGAATCTTACCATCTTGACACTAAGCTCAACAAATTTTAATATAGGAAATCATCTGGTCTGACGACGACGAGTCACATGCATAAGGTGACCATTTGGGAAACAGGAAGGATACAGAAATTCGAATAACGGCCAGCGTTATCACGACCCCACGGCTCTTCGGGAGAGCAACATACGTTGGCAGGCTATGATCACTTATCAGGGCCCATTATAAGTTAACGAGGGGACAGTGGACTTGCTTTGAACACCTCCAAAAATGAGAGAACATAGGTTCCATAAAGCAGTGTTCCAACCAGCCATGATGATTTATATGTAACGTCTTACTGGATTGTGCTTTATTGGGTGCGTTTCTACCTTTTGCCTGGTAATGAAAAAAACGAAAATCCTTCCAGAAGTGAATAGCTCGGAAATAAGGGCACAGTGTTTGATGATGGAAATGACGGAAGTTTTGTAGTTTACTACATTCGTCGCGCCATGCATTCACAGCCACTCTTATGACGTATGAAGAAGGCCTCATTTCACCCATATAGTTGAAGACACTCTATGTGACAGAATCTCTCATCATACAGCACCTCCTCGGAATAACCTTCTAAAGCGGTGATTCTAAGCAAATCCGCATTCCTTACCTCAATATTTTATCTCGCTGACCAAAAAAGAAACTTCAACTTCTATTACAACTATTCATCAGTATTAACCAGACATAACTTCGGTTAGTACTGTTACAAAAGTAAGGCCTGATGAAATATATTTGGTTTAGTCACTTTGAATGAAATAAAAGCTGTCGGAACGATTGCCACTGTTTTTCTGGTTATTACCATAAAAAGCGCTAAACTCCTAGCCTCCGTTTTGATTCGTTTCTTGACTAAACAAAATAAATCAGCTAAAAATCTCACATGAAAATGACGGCGGTTGAATAAAATGCTGATAGCTCAATTTTTAAAAGGATAGTAAAGGGTCGGATCAATGCTAAACACTCCCGACCTTGTGATTCGACATCCCAGGAAACACTCAAAGAAACTAGATGACGCATAAAAAGAATCAACCGAAATACAGTAGAACTGTTAGGTCACTTCTGAGCGCCACACCAGCTGTAGGCAGTTTATAGCTGATGGCTCCGAGAATCAGGCGAGGGGTATAAAGTATGTTGCCTCGTCATCTACTTCAAGGCTATTAGGAGGGGTTCTCACTACTGTTTTCAACCTGGCAATGTAACGAATTAACGTGTTTGTGCGGATGTTAAGCGCCTTTGTTCTTCGCTCATATCACCATCAGTGATGACGTATAATGGCAGTAGGACGGCGCCACGCACTGTTGTTAACATGTCGAGTGCCGACACAACGCTCACTTAATCGTCCCAGTCGAAATGATATTCATTGAATCATCATCATCATCACCATCATCATCACCATCATCATCATTATCATCATCATGATCGTTATCAGCTGTAAGAACCGCGTACCCTCCGTAGAGTGTTTCTAGCTGCCAGAGTTGCGTTCACCGATGATTTGGGGTAGAGGGGTAGGACAGATAGCTGCGCATTGTAGGCGATAGCTTATATAATTGATGAGCAAATACAGGGTTTTTAGTAGGTTTTTAATTGGGGAGATTGGGAGGTGAGCTATGCATTGAAGGCAATAGCTTGGATGCATGAGCTCCGGTGAGGGCGCGCCTGGGCCATGTCTGACAATGTCTCTAACCATTAATGTGGCCCAATTAGGGGTCACCATCCAGGGAGACGGCAATGATCAGCACAGCTGAGTTTGCTGGCAATGGCTCTCATACTTAGCTGCCAAGTCACTGTTTGACCTCCCCTGACTCGTTTCCACACTTCACGTTGTTGGATGAAAGGAGCCCTGCAAGGAAAGTAGCCGACTGGCATACGGAGTACGTGACCAAACCAATACCACCTATGCAGTGTGATCCGTTCAGCTCTCGTGGGCGAGTTTTCTCTTCCGAAAACCATTCAGCGTACTTCAGCATTACTGATCCGGTGTTCCCACCGGACTCAGGCAGTGCTCTGAAGATATCGATGGTCAGACATTGAAAGTCTTTTGACGTCCTCGGCGATCAGCGGCCAGGTTTCTGATCCGTTTAGTATTATGGAGCGCACCGCAGCACTGTAAACTCCACTCTTGACAGATAAGCTAGCGTCACGCCTTCGCCACAGGTGATGCAGGTTTACAAAAACTGCTCTGGCCTTCCCAATCCTGGTGGAAATATTAGCTTTCGCTAGATCACCGGGATTGATACTGCTTCTCCGGTGGAAAAATGTCTCTATTACCTCGATCAGCTCATCCGCAAGCATGAAGTCAAGGCTCGAGCCCACCCAGTCTTACAGCAGCACCTTATACCTTGCAGGTTTGAAGCGCATACCAAACCGTGAGGCAGAGTTATTTAGATTCTTTGATATCGTTTGCATTGCATTCAGCCAATTACAAATACAGCTTGCATTTCTTATGAGCTTTCTGTTTTAGTCACTTGTGAACACAACGGAGTTGTGCGACAACTTATGCTTGGCCAATATTTTGTTGCCGAAGCAACTTAAAAAAGGTCACCATGCTCATAATGGCACAATGCTCAAGAAAGTCCCACATATGAAGTTTAAGGCGACCAGCTCTACTTATGTGCACTACGCTGGCCAATAAACAGTACGGTCGATTTTGGCCGTGGATGTGTCCTTTCAAAATCCAATTTCAACCCAAAGTGACCGTGTGATCGTTCCCCTTGTTAGGTTTTTGGGATCGGTGAACGTCTTGGAACCGATAACGAGTTTAGGCGACAATTAATGTGTGCAAACTTGGGACACACATGTAACGGGATCACAGATAAAACGAATGCCATCGCACGCGAAGGAAGTGCAACGGATTACTTCCGTAACAGCATACACTTGTGTGTATACTCTTGCTAATTAGGTGAAAAACGTTTCAGTCCCCACACTCATTATCCTCATCACGAACTTGTCACCAACGAGGGGTGTAACAGTCAATAAGTGGACAATACTTAATCAATACAAAATAGTTAAAATCTGGCGTAGTTCGCAAAATATAGTATGAGCTGCAATGAAAATCAATAGGCTGGCAGTTGGTGTTTGCAAATCTGGAATCTCCGTTTGCCTGTTGAATCTGTGAACTAGTTGGCTACCCTAAGGGGAAACCACCAGCCTGTGGTGATCACTGATGGTCAGCCTAGTCAGTTTTCCATGACCCGTTTACTGATTGGTTGCCAATTATGTTGTCCGATGTGATGACATTGATCCTATCATGTTTGTCTCTTTAAACGAGTGATTATTCTGCCAATAGGTATAAGTCAAATTAGAACTGAAAACAATATTTTTAAGACGGCACCCCATTCTTACAGGAAGAACGTTTTGATATGGCAACTTTATCCAGTATAAAAAAATTATCTTAATCGATTCTAACAATTCCATTTCCGTTTCGAATACTCATTTCAAGCAGAACAACAGATGCAGATGTAGTGTGCGCAAAATGTGGTGGAAAGTAAGCCACGCCCAGGAGTAAAATTATCAACTGATAACATCAGTGGTTACTTATACTCCTGACAAACAACCAAATGAGTTATTTACTGGTTAGACTGTTGCACAAAGACTGTTCGAGTTTTGCTGTCCTTAAAGCTCGCGGAATTGCTTGGTGTTCACTGATCCGTTCAGAGGAGCCCTGTAGACCACTGTCATCAATTCCTTTGCTTGTTATAACCGATAGACCTTCAGAGACTCGTCAGCTAAGATTCACTTTGTTATCCGGTCTTCATTTACACATCCTGCCGTTCTCTCATAAAGTGACATCTAGACAATATGCAAACCGGTCACGATGAAACCTGTAACCACAAAGATCCCCTGTTTCCAGATTTCGCAACAAAAGAAACACTTTTTACTGGTTCTAGATGTAACTCCATCTCAGCCGGCTGACCTGAACCAATGTAGCGTTGAGATGTTGTGTTGCATTCACCATACCTTTCCAAGTATCTTGAAAATTTGGCTGCAAATGAACCCCAGTTCTGAGTAATCCTGTCAGAATGTTACGTAACGATTGCAAAAGGGTTGCTCGAGGCTGCGGTGCCAATCTCATCATTGGGGCTAGGTGACACTGGTCATGGAACTGATAATACGGCGAGACTTGTTATCAGTGGAGGATTGACAAAGCCATCGGCTGATCACGCTCCATACAAATTTGTCTCACCTGATCAACTGTGAGCTTAATGATCTGATCCGTCCGGAGCATTGGCGCCTTTAAGGCTTTTCTTGTTGCTGATCGGCGACTTGTCTATGGGGTCATTTCTGCAAGGAAAAACGTTTCTTGTTCGGGGTTTCTGTATAAACCAAATACTTTAGAACAACAAAATCGAGGTAATCATTCGGAATAATGGCCTGATACTGTGTTGCAGCTGCACTCACCTAAGATCCGTGTTGCACCTGTGGTATGCTCAAACGATTTGTATGAAACTCTCTGGTTAATTTTAACGGCCAAGCGGTTTCACGGCCGTAGGGCAAGCACTCTCGGTGTAACATGATGGTGTACCGAAAAACCTCACGAAAACTTTGCCTTTGGCCATAGCTTCATTTAGGGTCAGATGCATATCACTCACTACGAAAGAACGTTCAAATTGTGTCCTCCAACGAGGATGGATTCTTTCTAAACACTATTTGTTTGTTGAGAAAACCACAATGCAATCTTCTCCCCGAAGGAAAGCCCAAGTGCCTAAATGGGGGGTAGGTCATTTCCATGTATTTTGTGATGAAAAAGTTTCCTGCTCATAGTGTTTAACAATGAACTGTTACGTTTAGAACTGTCCATGCAGCGCTTGGGGATACGGAGACCCAAATATTAACACTATGCACTAACTCTTGATTTCTTCCCTACAAGGTACTTCCTTTCATTATGCCACAAGCTTCTCCTCTACTAACCTCCACTTGTTTGTACAGTCTGGCCAAACGGAATGTTCTTCAGAGGTTTGTGCAAATCCATTTGGAAATTTGATTTCCAATACCTCATCTGATTACTAACAAGTGTGCGTTCGAACAGCATAAGCCACATACATATTGCGTGTGCCTACCCGGACCCACCTCTAATTGTATAGACTCTCAGTCTGGAGAGCAGTTGCCCTTCACAGTTTGGAAAAGTAGATCGTACTGGCCTGTCATACTTGCGTTCTTGCTATACTAGCATGTCAACAACGCAGAGGCACATCTACTGCTTCCATCCATTCGGTAATAGAACAGTGGCAAATTTCCAAAAGCATGCCATCACATGGTTTGATTGGAGGCTTATCGGTCCTTGATGGTAAGTCTAAAGTGGAAATCTGTTTTTTACTGAGTCGGATACAGATGCCATCGTAACTTGTATCGCACAGCAGGACATTTTTACAAAGTTAATTTACGCTGGCCTATGACCTAACTTATTAGTGCTGGCAAGAAACTATTGCGACCTAAGTACAACTGGCTCGAGGTCCTGACTGGACACTTCTTGGTCTGAAGTCGCCGGTCGTGCAGTTAATAATGACATAGCAGCCGCGGTTTCAGAAATGCGCATACTATAAATTACCGTGATGCCAAATTCTCATAAAACATTACTGCATCTCATCTTTACATCCTTCTGAACTCGATAGAATCCATTAATCATTGTCGTCTTATTTTACAAAGTCATGTAAATCTCATAGTGATAGAAATGTCACGGAGGTCATTTAGCTAGTTGGAATGAAAGGATCCGGCGTTTCTCGAACTACTACATACTGGTTAACATGCGAATCCCGTGCAGCAGCAGCTCCGTCAGTCAGACCGAAAAAAAAGTAAAAGCATTGGTTCTGAAAATGTTTATTCACCACGTATTACTTATTACCATCGTAATCAAAGAAATTTACTCTTCAAAATGTGCGGTTCATAGTTCTCAAGTTCACGGGTACTCAGATATCGACCATACAAGCGGAAGCGATTACAAGAATTTTAATTCACCGATTAAACGCCAGGATTGGAGTCCGATGGCTGAGTCAAGTCAGAGGAGCTCCGTGCACTCGATGGCGAATTTTTAAAATACGCCCAATTTGGATGGGTCACAATCTCTTATGCAAAATCATCCTTTATTTGAATAGACTGGTGAAAAAGAGAATTTTCCAGAAACTGGAAAATCCGAGGGAAAAGTCTTACCACTACACAATCACTTTTGTCCAAAATTATGGATACCTGTCCTAGGCTGTGTTATCTGTAATATTATTGTGACCAGGCGCTGCACCTTCTATAAGTGATTTCAAGTGAACTCCGCTCCACTTGTTTCGATAGCGATCGCGTCGCTCCGATGCAGATTAAACCAAAAGAATGCTAGAGGTGAAAGTAAATAACAGTCTGCAAGATTCCCAGATTTACCGTGGAATGAATTCTATTCTAGGGACCATCTAAAGTAGTGAATTTTGTACCACACGACTCGCCGAGAATGTCGAACCTAGTCCTAAAGAAGCATAGAATACTGGCGAAATGCACTCGTCTGCAAAGTGGGTTGGTGATATGTCAAGCAATGGTTGCTACATTGTGCAGAGAGGACAGCATTGGTGGAAAGGTGGTTGCTGGATAGTTTATGAACTCATTCTCATGCTTTCGCTCGTTTGAGCTAAGTGAAAATTGAACATAACATTGTAAATCTTAACAATGTACTTTTCTCCTGGTTTACGGGTTTTAACCGATTGTTTTAGCACCGAAAACAGACTTGCCAAAGTAGCAACGTTCTCATTAGTTTTGCAACACCATCTCCTACAATGATATAACGGTCTTATCAGACTTTGACAAAAGTTGCTGCGATCAAAAATGAATTTGTTTCGAAGACCTGGAGAGCTAGTTTGACAGGAATGTTTTTGACAACCGTATCCGTCATCATCGTCATCTTCACCCAGATTAGTAATATCAGTGTGGACACTGATGTTCCACTAATTTTACTTATTTTCGGCCTTCAAAGTGAGTAAAAGAAAAGAATGAGCAGGAATGGACCAAGTGATAGTCAACGGCAAGTAGTCCCAGTTTCCTACACTTTAGACAATCTGAAAAGAAATGGATGGCATGAACACCAGTCACACTGATTAAACACCAAATCAACAAAGTTCTTGCCATAAACGAGTTGAACGCCAGGGCTTAGTGGACCCCTCATCGTTCGTCTCGTTTTTCATCAGTGATGAAATTGGATAAAAAATACGGAAAGTTGACACCCTCGCTAGAAGATTTTTAGAGATATTTCAACGCACCCTCACATACCCGGAAGTATGTGAACATAACGACCGGATCATGTTCACGAACTTCTGGGCATCCTCTGTTGAGCAAGCCTGCTCAAATGCACTGGCGGTTCTTCAAAGTCGAATAACCCTTCAAGTCAAGGAGCACATGAATGTGAATCGCCTGTACGTATGGTGTTACTCCATCACCTGATGGAATCTGAAGGTGTTCTCGGTAAAGACTGTTTCCTGTCAAAATTCCGCCTGGTGATCATGGGTCAAGTTTTCGCTTGCCACCTTAAAATGACGAAGAATTAGTGATGTCAGAAGCCTTGGTACAACAGGCGCCAAACCTACACTGCTGTCGTACCATTATGGATTCACCCCGGTTGTTTGGACCGTCTCCTTCTACCAGATAGAAGCAAACAAGTTAGACAATCGTTCGGTGAGAAATTCACTATCGTCTTCGAACATTGGTTTGAAGGTCGTCGATGCCAGGAGCTTGTTGACACGTGAGTATGGATGTGTATTTGAGCACTTCTGAGGTTGCTGAGGGTTTCATATTCAACGTGCATGTTTCTGTACAAGACCAACAACCCGGATTGGAAATAACAGGTGAGCAACCGAGTTGCTGCGGGAAATATTCTGCCCAGCGGTCTAAAGGCCCCCTTTTTTGGAATGCTAGGGAGCCATTGTGGTGCTTGATGGCTTCACTGACATGAAGATTCCGATGATTGGTCGGACAAATCAAGTGAAACAACCTGCGGATGCTTCCAGCACTGTTCTTTTTCCATCTCTCCGACCTTCTGGACCAGCCATGTTACACTCAGCCGACCGATAACTGTGTAGTTGGTGTTAATTCAAATGATCTCTTCCCGATAGTTCACTCAGTTGCAGAGACGGTAAAGCAGACCGTCAGATTTTAAGTTGTTGGCTGGTGAGGAGAGGCAGATTATAAGTACTGCAGCCCGTAGGCATTCTCATGTGTAAGAGAGGGAACAAATTCCGAGTAGTCTTCTTTAAATTCTGAGCCAAACTCAATGGACTTCGATCCATTAGGTAAAGTGAAAAAGACTGGTCCAACTTTGTAGTCCATACCTCGTGAAACTTATCACAACCTGACCGAAATCCTATGTTCCGAGTCGACAGATTCTACAACCCTCTGTCTTTTGCGTTCACAAAAGCTAGCCTACTGGTCTTATACGCTCTGATAATATAGCTAACCAATTGGAACTTATATCAGTCCGTTCACTTTTTCATTCTGTTACTCATGATCTTGTTTTGCTATATTCTCCATATAGCCACGAGTCAATCAGCGTTGGATTCTACTGGCCTTGTGTCTGACCCGTGTGGTCTTCGTACCTTTATGTATGTTCATGAATCAGCAGCCTAGAAAACACCTGCCTGTGGTGTTTTTGAACGACGCTTTTCCCATAATCTTGGTGATTTTGTTGGGTCTGACAAACGGCTACTATGTCTCTCTTGGTATGACCTATGGACCCAGGTGAGTCCTTCCATCTCCATATACCAATAATATAAGTCCCGGATAGTAGACGACAGTACACCTATTAGATCATTCACTGTATCTGAAAACCGATTCGTTATTTGTTCGCTAAGATGATCAAGCTTAAGGAAATATAGTCATTAGAGTCTTGCTTTCCTTTTGTTTAAACAACGGACCTAATATCTCAGAGTTGATCGATTTATTGCTGAATGACGACACGTCGATTGGAGACAGAAAGTTTACAAGCCAACTGACAAGCTCAGTAAGCGGAATAGCAAGCTAATAACGCAAGGCTAGAAATCTTCTAACAAATTTCTTGTAGCAGAGTTTAGTCGCATCTTCAGTCACAGAGTACACATCAAGTGACAAACATATTGATTGTTTGGTGGTGGATCTTGGACGTTAACTCGTTTTTGCAGTCTGTAAGATTGTTGACCGAAGTGGACAGGCGGTTCCAGGTGAGAGAATAATAAGTTATTCCCTGGGGCATTGATCCAGGTATTACAGAAGTCCGCCGTCCGAGAACGATAACGTATGAACTTCCGGAAGGCGAGTTCTGACGATGTAAAGCACAGAGTAGTTGAATGGCGATACATGGTAACATCAAATCCGTACCAGTCTTCACAATAGTCTTTCCCAGAAATCATGGATGGAAAAGACGTCGCTTACGTAGGGGCTGAACCGAACACAATACTTCGCAGTAACTCATGGCAGAAGAAGACAGCTTTCATAAACCGGTCATGATCTAAGTTGAGTGAGCGTCTATCAACTTTTGCAGGCTTTAAACATGACTAGGTCCTATTTACAAAGTCACCAAGTGATCCCAGGCCATCGTTAGTTCACTCTGCGCCAGACTGACTGGTTCAGAGACAACGATCAGCTTAACAGTTTACTACATATCAAACGACAGCTGTTGTCAAACGCAGCAAGTTATTTATTTTAGATGACTCTGTGGCATTACTCGGATATGTCTTCTGGTAACGGTCCTGGTAGACTCCACAGCCATAGTGTAGTCAAGTGAGAGTTCCTACAATCGAAGTTTAAACTGAACAAGAGCAAAGTCACCACAGTGGTGCGGAAAATGCTCACGCAAGTAAAACCAACATTTTGAAGTGTCTTCCGTTCAGACCAAGCTGCTGTTTTGATCAACCAAAAGTGCTGAGTTGGGACTGAGCGCTTTGTCATGGAAAGGACAAATTCTACGCACGTTATGAAACGAGTTATACTTATAATGTTAGCATAAAACCCCGACTGATGGACGCTGTTATGAATTACCCTCAGAAAAGGAATGTTTCAAAAATAGGGGAGACAATGGATATAGGGTTTTCCACCAAGAACAAGTAGTCAATAAACACTTCCGAAAATATTCGGAAAGTTCACAGGAACCTCGCACACGGCACATGCGGGCAGTTTAATGTCACAAGTGGCCAATTTCCTCATGCGTCCTGTTAATATAGCTGAAAAATAAACGAAAACAAGGCGTGTCATCGCAGTTAAAAAATTTTAGACAGCATGTTGAAATATTGGTAGCTTGGGTGCATTCATTGGTATTTGATCAGGTGGTTGTTGATCTGTTCGCCGAGCCTGGTAATTGATTTGAAGACTTTTCGTCACAATTCGAGGAGATATCATCAGTGTGCACTGATGAAGTGACGCAATTTCTACAGATCAACTGTCAAGCCCGGTAAACAGATCAACAACCACCTGACCAATTACCAAAGCATGCAAACATGCACTGGCCGGTTTCATGAACCAGAACTTTATCAGGCTCCTTAGAAGATGCGTGCCAGTTTGTGCCAAACCTGACGTACATTTGAAACACTTTCGAAGTGTAGGCGTCGCGGGTAAACAAGCCGACCGCCGTATTGGTCGGTAAATCGGTTCGCCTTTGAGGGACTGGTCATGTGAGAACCTGGTCACGTTTATTAGGCTGCAGTCAGGCTTCGCAAGTTAACCAATCATCTATAGGCTATTTTGGTGTCCTTCGTATCCTGTTCCACATAACCCGGTTAGAGAGAGCATAGTATAGCCGTGATGCTGCTTCGCGCAAGGTGTAAACCTTTCAACCAATTTTGGGGAAAACTGGGGTGCTTTTGTAAGACTAGATTTCATACAAAACTATGAAAACACAGACAGCCAACTTTAGGCAGAAAAAGCTGCAGAACTTTATCCAAAGCACCATGCCCCTCCACTGTGCCCTCCATTGCCGTACGCTAGTCACTTCTCATGCACCTTTCTTCTCATGCACCTTCCACGTAATCACATCAAGCAATGTGACGTAATTCTATGGGGAGCTGTGATTTAACATTAGGCAGTTCAGTCACGCGATGCTATGGTCTTATTGCGATTGGTAGGAGTGATAAACATTCAAGAGCGGATTGTTCTTGAGAGGTGAACGGTTCTAAAGCGGTGATCGAATAGTAAATAGGAGACTGCTTGCACAAAAATGTTCAGACACATTACTGGGAGTCACAATCCTCAATAAAGTCTACTCCATTTTCCTTTTTCAGCTTTGCTTCCCCCGGGAGCAATGAAGGTGCTGGAGCTGCTCTATCAATTTACATGTCATTGGGACTCTCTCTGGGAGTCGCTGTTTCCGCTGGTCTGGCACTTGTTCTTTGAGTGTGGTACGCTTCTTTCCTACTTTTGGGTTTTGAACTCCGTTAAGGGAACACTTGCCAGTATTCCCCACGTTCATGGACTGGTGCCGTTTCTGTTTAACTTTTTCAGTGCTGGTCATTCTATACTTTCCCAAAGTAACCACATTTGATAAGGTGACGGTGATAATCAAACGTACTACGTGGTTATGTATGTCATCCCCAGCACTGAAATGTAAACGGAAATTTTGAAAATTAATCTGGCTATTCAGGCTTTCTTATTGATCATGGTATTTTTTCGTTTGGATTTTTTGAGTAAAACAAGTTTTTTTTCCTATATTTGATCTGATCGGAGATTGATGTTTGTCGGTGTGAACAATCAGTAATAATTTCTCTCTGGAAAACACTTCGAATTTATAAAACCACCAGGTTTCGCATACACCAGAGCGCTGTGACTGGAATGTAGACCGCTAGGATAAAGCTATAAGGCTGAAGATTGGTTAGTCTCAACGAAACAAATAGAGACGCTACTCCATCTATTCTTGTTACTCAAGCAATCAAAGGTGAACAAAACGGATTGTCACATTAATCTTTTTGTCATTTCCGCAACATTTGCTCCTTCCAACCTGATATGAACCTTCGTCGGAGATGAGCGCTTGGTCTAACCCTTTATAGATATTAAGGTCTTGTTAGGTTTAGGCTAAACGTGGAGAAGAGTGGTTGGGCTTGTTTCGATTCGCATTAAACGTGAAAAGGTCTTCAAAGAATGACAATTAACACGATACAAAAAACAGAGCGCTTTGGGTAGTCACATAGAAGTCTTCGAGTTCTTTGGGACTAAACGGACCTCAGGTCACAGTAGGGTTTGGAATGTCAAATTTCAAGGCAGGTTCCCGCTTCCTCTGTTCAGCCCAAGGAACCAGTATTATAAATCAAGATATGCTGAATTTGTATTTCGTCCTGTTAGTGAGGCCCAACTATACTGAAAAGCCAAGAAGTACCGGACAGTTGTTTCATCCTTATTGAGAATCATCAGTAATGTACATCTCGCGAAACTCAGAGGCGAAATCTCAATTGAACATTACCAAATCTCCTCACACTACGATCAATCTATAGGACTTTCACAAGAGTAAAAATTTCGTCTGATAAGTCATCACTCGAGCAGCCAATCAATATGTGACCACATGATGTGGTTTCTGTGACTGAAATGTGAGTGCCGCTATGCCCTGCCTAAATGAGAGCTAATCACACTGCTGTTCACCTACTCGTGGTCGAACCATCAAGTGTTCAGCCACTGGCCGGAGGGCCGTGGGTTCGAAACTCTACTGGGGTTTTGTGGGATGCACACTGCTGATGATTACCAATAAGGTTGAAAAAGCTCTACGGCTTTTCGGCATAGATTGGCCTCACTGACAGGATGAAGCCCCATTTGAAAACTGCCAAATCTCATCACACTACCGTCAAGATGTTCAGCCTCTCTTTGTAATCGTTTTCCTATCGAACTTGCACAGTATATCGTGACTAATATGAAACGGTGTTTCGGACTCCTAGTTCGGAAGGCTTTGTCCCGGGAATCTTGGTGTGTTGTACCCTAATATCTCGGCTATCTACAATTGCTTTGGCGTGGTGGTAGGCATCGAACCATGAGAGCAAAACGCATCGGAAAAGAAATCCTCAACCGAGTTCCTTTGTTCACTTCGCCTTTAATATTTGGCCGTAAACCATCCCAGACAATAATTGGAAATTAGCTATGTCACAGTCAGCGCTAGAGCGAGTACTTGACCTTCATTTTCAGGTCATGCTCGATCACAGCGATGGACTGTCAGATTTGGTGGTGAATCTAAGTCTGGGGTTTTGGAATGTTACACATGTTCGTTGACAACTTCATGAAGTTAATGGGAATCCGCAGGGAGGTGTTTAGGGACACCTTAGCTTCAAGCAAAAGAAATAGTGACGCCTGAAATTATACTATTTTTCTTATAAATCTCGGTCGGTTCACCTGTGGGTCAGCGCTGTCAGCGGTATTTCTCCAATGATCATATCGCTTTTTCTACCGCAGCTGTCCACAGCGAAACTAGGGTGGCGAACTAAACTTTTCAACTTATTTTGAACTGTCCGCAGTTACAACTTTTCGAATGCAAGTGGCAATCAATCCAAATCCCAGAAGTTTCTTGAAAAAAGTTTATTCTTGTTTCTATTAGGTTCTGATGATCTCTGAACATGCAATAATACTCAAATTATTAAACTGTGCACACTAAGCGGGAAGAAGAAAAATGGTTAGGATTTCGCTAGCTCAGCAAAACCATTTTGTTTAATATGCCCTTGGGCAAGCACATTCCCTGTCCTCATTCGACTGTAGTTCAGCAAGCCCCCCCCCCACACCGTCTCACATAAAATGCGCTGGTTTGGGGGATCTCGAAAATTCAATGGTCTACAGTGTTTCTTTATTGACTAGTAACTCATCAGTGACTATGAATTTGTATTCACGGTATGAACTGAACTCGAATTTTCACTGCAACTCAAAAACAGCTCCATCCTCGTAGACAGACAGAAATTTAGAACAGTCAAAACCAGGGAAATCATTTTTTTGCCAGAGGAAGATATAACAAGAGATAAGCAGATATAGAAAATGCCTGAAGTTTTAAAAGTTCCCCAATACAAATAACTCTAAGTTGTCGGAGTCCGCATGGGAGTTTGCAACGTGCCACCCATCACAGCTTTTCTCCGATGGCATACAATTTGTGCCTCGACAGAAAGCTGTCTCAAAGAGCTAGCTTTATCCGTACAGCTGACCAACCACCGAATGGAAACTTGTTGAAAAGGACCCCGTTAGCCTTACACAAGAACCATAACCCGCCCAGTCTGACCACCACAGCTTGGAAGAAGGAGAACGTGAGGTGTTCAAACCTCAAGGACGACCAACTCTTCAACAACACCAAGCAGAAACTTCAGTCCGCTACGAACCGCTTTTACACAGCAGCTCAGCTGCATCCGGTCCCAAAAGCCAGGGCGGTTATGCTTCAAGATAGTTCAAGGAATTCGAGTGATCGTTCCGTCCCACATGTCATTTACAAGTTCACTTGTAGTCGCAGTGACCTATGTATCTGCATTTCTGGTCAAAGTTTCTCTCAAAATATCTCGCAACACATTCCAAATAAATCGCAGCACTGCGGACCAACATAAATAACGGTCAGATCGAGCTGGAGGTCATCGATTGCGAAACACGGTTCTGTGACAAACCGTCTGCTTGACCTTTTCGTGATTTCAGTATAGTTTTAGCAGTTTTGATAAGTGCATAGCAAGCAAATTGTGCGCACAGAAACGATCGATTGAAGCTGTCCGGCTATCTTGCAGCTAAACCCAAACCACTTCCAACCTCAGAACCGTAGGCCGTTAGATGTGTTTAACTCGCTGTTACTATGTTAGTCCTACAATATTGTTGAATGTCTTACGTCTGTGACTGACGAAAATAATTCGGAAATTTTGTCTTCCGGTTGTTCTGATAGAACGGGTGGAGGGGACCTAGGGTTCCACAATTAGCAAGGCAATAGCATCCACCGAATATTACTTCGGCAAAGTATGGTACCGGGTTCCCGCCTTGTAACTTATTCAAACGAGCTTCCATAAATCCCAAGCTGTACTAACCTACTCCATTTTTTTCAGTTTTCCAGTTCAACCTTAAATCATTATTTCTGTACAGGCTATATTTGCGCTAACTGTCTGCAGGCTTTTGGGCCGATTTAAGTTCTGGCCCCAGAAAGGGCCAATATCTCTGACATGGAGGAGCGCATGAATGGTCCATATCCAAAGATTTAGTGTGCCCTACTGGAAAACAGCGAACAGAAATTTCCCAGTGTCAAATCTAGTCGTGCTTGCACCTTGTCAGTCATGCTTATATCTAATGGAAAAGCCGCTGATAGTGCATCAAATTGTAGGCTTTGGCGAGACATTTCACCCCTAGTTCCCGAGGCTTTCCTATTCGAAAATGGTGAATTTGTTTATCGGGTTCATGGAAAAATTGATGCAAATCTTCACTGTAAGGGGGGCTATGTGATTCAATACGTGAGTTGCCAAAAGAATACTAAGGGCAGTTGAGGACTTCGTTTAAACCTATCGGGAAGCCAACTAGGCCAACAGCATACACTGTATTCAGACACAAAGCGACCAAGAAACTGGTGATCAGCATGAAGTCGCATAAGACGTCCATCGTAACTTTAGTTCGAAGCAAGTCAAGCTTTCGACGAACTAGGGCACCGCTCTTGTGCGTTCAAGTATCCGGAGACTGTGTGCTTCGCTGTGCACGAAAATGTGTGTCAGATGTCTTTCGCTGTATCAGAACAACCTTTAGGTGTTGTGTCAGCAGACTCTTCTGGCGGCTTTCAGAGTTTCCTGAAAGTCATTGTCACAAGAGCGATCGCTCTGGCTTAGCACTCCGGAAGACAGACATGAAATAGGGAAATTAACATATTTCCCCTGCAATCCGTATGCTATTTTACCCTGGACGCGCATCCGCACGTGGCCGTGCTCGGTGTGCAACCTTCGAGTATTCTACTTGAACTAACATGCACTCTTTAAAATGGCGTCCTTACTGGGTAGAGCTCCTCTCAGGAGAAGGAATCTCTAGGATTCTTGAACAGAATTTAGGTTCCTAATAACGAAGCAACCAGCCAGATGGGACACAGTGCGTCGCCCAGTCATTCTTAAATCTATCAGTAGAATTCGATAGAATGCTCACGATCACCAGGAGGTGCAATATCTCACACAGCCAGGAAAAATTCACCTCCAGCTATGTCGGACTAAGAAGACAATGGGAATAAAAAGCAACCCTGAAAAGTACTTTATATACCGTACTTGGGTTTTCCCTTCAGCTGAAGTGGATCAGGCAAAAAAGCAACGCACTTTTCACCTTCCGTGTAAGGGAGATATCACAGCCAATGGTCACCTAAGAACTGCGAATGCCGCGCCCAGGCGAAATGATCGCGCAACACAACTAGGATTAATGTTGGAAACTAAAGACACGCCGTTGTCACCAATCAAAATGCCTCAGAGTGCTCTCAAAGGCTCTCTCAACTTAAGTTGCGATTGAGTTTATATTGAGAGGACTGAAGGCAGGCTTGCGAAGCATGTAAAAGAACAAATGCCACAATATTTAATAATAATAGTAATAATAATAATAATAATAATAATAATAATGTTTTATTACGCACTATTGGCCGGGTAGACCGGAACATGTATGCTGTACTCAGTCGAAACCTGGGTTCCTCGATCACCGCACGCCTAATTCAGTCTGGTCACATCACCGATGTCAACTCTCCCTTTAACCTGAAAACAAAAAATCCTCGGCGTCGTTTCCTGGCGCTTTTTAGGTCTATAACTACAACCAAGCAAATGTGGAGTCCTCGTCCTCAAACATTTGACTATAAAATTGTGTCAACCTAAGCCATCGTGACCGAGGTTGCAGAATGTCTAACCATTCTCCGCTCATTTTTGAGTTTCCAAGTGCGTGTCGTATGTCCGTCCGTATTTCACATGCTGCATTTCTGCGGATAATGAAAGTGTGTGAAGTGGTACCCCCCGCAGAACTTGTCTTCCTCTGATACCATCATTCAAACAAGAAACTGATCGATATATGGAAAACAGTTATAACTAAAACAACGTTAAAGCGCACTTTTAACATGCAGCAAACTGAGAAAGTTCCATCTAACAACCACTTGCGTCCCTGTGTGTCTCCTCACTGTAGAATACCGATGAAAACCTATCTCCCGGGGGTAAATTACAACAATTGACCTGATTTTCCGATTCTGTTGTTCATTATGACCTACAGGAATTTGTCGCTTTAACAGGGCTACTCATACTGATACTCTCTTCTGTCTGTGAAATGCAGCAAGCTATATTTCACTTGATGATGCGCATGAGTTGACAGTCACAAACAATGCTAGGCAATTCACCCGAAATGCCCAATCCACAACTGGAACAGGAATTCCTCAACACTTTCGATTTTCTCTTAGTCACGAGCTATTGGCTTTATCGTAAGATCACAACTAATCCCTGTGTTTTATGCTTCCTGTTATGCATCAGATCTCCCGTCATCTTGCCCAGTATACAATAGCGGTACTTTTAATTTCCGGGGCACTGTTTACTGTTGGTGTTATTCTTCTGATTGATCTTCGATAAGTTTGTATGGGATTTACCGTGGCAGTTCCGACTGTTTCCAGTTCAGCAGACCACGCGTTTGGTTCATGATTCGTCAGTGAATTTTTACTTGATTCACACACATTTTATCATAATTGACATCCAACGTACCTACAGAAGTTCGGAGTTGTCACCAGCAACAGCCCCGGTTTTCCGGTAATCTCGCACTCAGCTGAATGTATTTTAGGGATGGAATGCTTTTCTCAACATAACCAATCAACGAACAAATCATGGCCATGGTAAAAGTGCAAAATATCGAAATCAGTTTGATGGGGATTTATTTAAAAACGAGTCCTCATCCACCACAGACGATTCAGTATGTTCAGGATGATCTCTCGAGGCATCCAAAGGGATGGAAAGAAAGTTTAGAATTGACAAACATCCGTTGTTGTTCCAAATTAAGTTGCAATGTGAAGGGTCAAGAAGAGGCTGCTTTGTTCAAAACTGTTTGCTCCAACCTCCTGTGAACACTGCCAGAGAATGGACACTACTTATTCCGTAGGCATAGAAGCCTAAAGTAAATTTCTAGTTCCTAGGAGTACGTAAATGTTTCCGGTGCAACGGTTACAGAATTGCAGGTAAAACTAGTGTACTCATACTTATTTTGACTAGTTTAGTCTAAGAGACAAGCGCATCCGGGATGTAGTTTCTCTCCGTTCATTCACCGGGATAAAGTGACCAGTCAACGGAGCTAGATACTCATCAGTGTGCGAGGTTTTACGCTTAATTGTATTCCCTTTGTTCACGACTGGTGTCACTTTGCATATCCATTATGGAAGTAGCAAACGCACAAACAGTTCAACGAATCGGTCCGACCATACTGTAGCCCTGGAATTTGAAAACTGGGAGTGTATTACAAAACAAGCGAACATTCGGTCGAGTTAAGGATTGTGATAATACGCATTTCCTATTGAATTTCCAAGAGTCCACAGGTCGTATTATTAGGGAGGCGGCATCTATGAAAGACGACCACTTCTACTCCATAACTCGTCGCATATTTCCAAAACACCTGGCGAACTGGCTGCTTAAAATATGGATTCTTTTCCCATGCCAGCCATCACTGCTAAAGAGAAACGGAGTCTCTGCAATCCTGAATATAGACCCAAGTACACAGTCCAAACGGAAAGACATAGTCCTTGAATGTAACACGAAACCAAAATATCTTGCTTCGTTCAGCTGTAACGCCCTTCCGTTGCCTAGCTGCCATACCGCCCGAAGGAAGCAAGACGGATGAGATACCGCCAGGTTGTCCAAGCCTAGACAGGAGTAGTCGAGATGCTGAGGTTGGACTCGGACATTCTGGTCAGTCTGCTCGC
Source organism: Opisthorchis felineus (assembly GCA_004794785.1). Lineage (NCBI taxonomy): Eukaryota > Metazoa > Platyhelminthes > Trematoda > Opisthorchiida > Opisthorchiidae > Opisthorchis > Opisthorchis felineus. Next base: position 143,462 of record SJOL01004096.1, on the reverse strand, counting down.
GCATTAACCACTTAGCTCTCTTGAGCTCTCCTGCTTACCAGCAACCAGCCCATTACTAGAGGCAGTACCAGGGGTATAAGTTTGGCAGATATGTGGCCAGTTGTTATGGAGCTCAAGTACAACCGCTCGGCGTGAGGCAGCGTCCGATGTAGACTGCTCCTTGTAGCACTTTTACGATAAGCGAGAGGCGATGGGTTTGTCTCCCTCATGAGAACTTCGTCTTTCTTTTCCATGATGTGTACTGGGTCTTTCACGCCGAAAGACAAACAGAAAACGAGACTTCATATCAAGCACGGAAAACTGGGAATCTACTGACCTATTTGATTATCGTTAAATTTTGTGGGTCAGTTTGTAACCAAGCCCCTTCATAAGTACATATAAGGCGGCAACGTAGCTATAGCCTAACTAGAGCAACATGATCGTTCTATCTGCTTTGCTTATGTAATCATCAGTCTGGTTCCTGTTTGTGACCGTTTCACATCATCCGTGTCATAAGGATTCTTCATCTCGGGTGACACTGTGACTAGTATTAACATCTGTTGCAAATCACCAGTAATAATCGTAGTCGTCCGACCGCTTGGGAGAATTGGACAAAATTTGGGCGCAACAACCTCTCACATGCAGCCAGTAGTTCGTGCGGAACGGGTGACGCTTGATCTGAACTGGAAATGCGAGTTCGTGCAACTGATTTCCTTGCGCAAAGGGCAAGAACAGAAGTCCATTTCGAGAAGTCTGAAGACCTTGGCTCGCGAGAATGCAAGGCAAACGAGAAAGTTCCTAGAATCGATTGCTGATCAGCTGATCTATGCACCGAGATTATCAATTGGTTTGTAAGCCACTTGATCAACAACCAATGAACACAAGCAAAATACCAATATGGCGACAATCTGCTGCCTGCACAAAACATACTCGAAATCTCACATCAACCCGATTTACCCATAGGCAAAAAGAACTCCCCTCTCTGACCTCAGATTCAAATTACCCGATCCCAGATGAAAGGAAGCCGGGTTAAAACCCAGGTCATTTTCGAGTGCATGGATGGTCAATTGAAAGAAATCTTTCCAAAGCCGTACGAGACAGGATTGTTCCAGATTATACTAGTTAATATCTCCCATCAGTACATGTGTGCGCCAATTTCGAAATGACCCTGCTTGAGTGCTGATCACTACCAGGCGATTTGTACGCTGAGAGTAATTCATCATCATCATCATTATCAGCTGTAAGAATCGCGTACCTGTCGTACGGTGGTTTTAGCTGTCACAAGTTCGTCCATCAATAATTTGGGGAGGCAGGGTAGGTAGCTGCGCATTGGAGGTAGGAGCTGATAAATTGGTGCGTAAATGCAGATCTGTCAGTGAACTTTTAAGGGGGGGTTGGAAAGGGGCCATGCATTGAAGGCAAAAGCTTGTATGGACGAGCGCCATTGAGGCTACGACCGGGCTATGTCTGACAATGTCTCCAACCATTGATGTGGCCCGCCTCGGGGTCCACATCCAGGGAAATGGCAATGAACAGCGCAGCTGAGTTTGCTGTTAATGGCTTTTACATCAAAGAGAGAAATTAACCTTTCATTATTCGGTAGTCTAACAACTGACATCGCGGTTGTTAGGGAATTCAAATATAACATGGAGAAAATGAAACGGATTTCATCAGGTAGTTGGAGATTCTGGAGGGACGAATCAAAGAAAACAAACAACTAGTGGAGAAATAAATTGCTCGGGGTCTTAAAATGTTGGTGCCACATAGATATACTTGTGACGCTCAATGTCACCACATAAAACTGATTGGAACGACGACGTCACACATGCACGGTGCGCCAAGACCTACATAAGTATGGCACATTCTCACGCCCAAAACTGTGCATGAACACTTCAGCCTAAGACAAAGTCGTTTGTTGGCTAGTCGACCTTTTGAACACTTTTCCCACCAGTTTATCTCCTATTTCGCTGAAGGGGTCATTGAGCTGAGAGATAAGCTTAGACCCTTCTTAGTGAGTTACAAAAAATTACGTACCACTGATGTAGGCTCCATTTCACCATCGTACGACTTCATGGAAAATTTGGTTTAATACGTGACTTTCTTTTTGTCGAAAAACATTGATTTGGAATTCCCTGTTGGGTACGGCAGAGATGATTCTATCAAGTACTAACAACCTTCGAATTGACCTCAGGCAAGCCTACGAAAATACTGATGATGACAGGGTGCGCCCCTATGGCCAACACTAGCAGACATCTTTTTGGGAATGAAAGACCGCCAAGTAACTGATATACCCCACGCTTTATGGTACAAGCTTTATGTTGATGATATTTGACTTTCACTGACGGTGAGCATTTTCAAACCTTCTTCAATATTCCAAATTCCGCTCATCTCCACCTACGTATAACTTATGAATGTGAGTCAAGAGATAGCTTGTATTTCCGGATTTACTTCCAGATGGGCATGTGAACGGCAGCATACAGCATCCTATGGGAAGATATTTTCGGACCGATTGAGAAGTCATCGTTTGAGAGAGGTTTGGTAAATCTACCGATTTTTTTACCAGGTGGGCGTAGTCTCCGAATTTCCGTCAAACGTATGTTCTACTTGATACAAACTGGACAGTTTTTGGAAAATACATTCATTTGCATGTAAATTTGGTTTTGAGGAGAGCACCAGGAAGAGTGAAAGCGATTGTGGGCCGTCGAAGATTTTCCAGCAACCTTTGAGCAATGTATTACGTCCACGAAAATGCATCGTACCAGCTGAACCATGAGACATTCTTGTGCAGCACATTCAGTTGCTCAAGAAAATCACAAAAGAGGGATTCAGCTTGGTTCCAGGTGAGTCTCCCGTCAAAGCCAAATTGATATGCAAGTGAGTGTATTGGATGATACCTGTTTGCTTAATCAGAGCTCTGATAACCAACTCGTGTCTGATTATCCTGAATGCAGATCTGTACTAGTTTGGGCTAGTTCACCTTGAACTTCCAACGCCGTTGTCCGATCAGCACTACAGTGAGCGGTAGGGTTTGCTTAGGGAACTTATTACAAGCCAACAACCAAAACGTTTGTGTGATATCGTCGGGCCAAAGAGCGCAGACAAAAGTAAACTAAAGTCTCATTCTAGATGCGTTGCACCGGGATCTTGCTATACAGAAGTCTGTTATTGGCAGTGCTAGTTAATAAGCTGGCGGTCACTGACAGCCGTTGGGAAGTCAGAGTATGTTGTTTATATATATATATATATAT
>SJOL01004096.1:23608-140204 GCA_004794785.1 Opisthorchis felineus | reverse complement strand
CGAGGTGCTATTTAAAAGGTTCCTGCACTCAATTTGTATTTTCCAAACGTAGAGCCACTGTGATGTAAGGTCAGTGCGTAATATTTCCAATTAATGAACAGAATTCAAACACTGGTTACTGATGCCTGGCGAGACGACCATCTTTCTCAACATTGAATTTGAACTTTTAGCCAATCGGGCTATAGAATGCATGTTATCAGAAAACGAAGAACTTTTTCAATAGCAATATACTGTAATTATTACACCTTAAAAAACTATTGAGAATCCACATAGTTTCACACAGATTTACATGCACATATATGACGTAACGGCCTTGGACTGGACTTGGAGTATACCAAACACATGCGTGGTTTTATTTAGCTTACGTCACACTGACAAAGCGACAGATCTACCTATAGACCTATTCCTGGACCAGCAAAACTTACATCAAAGATGTTATTTTTAGTGGCAAATTAATGCGGAAATCAATCCGTCACACCGGCTGAAGTCAAAATGTATTCGTCACACTGTTGACCTGAACCTACTGAACCAGATCCCGAACGGAAATAATTTGTGTACAGTGGCTTGTTCCTGCATCACACTGTATAAAAATATATAGCACACGAAAAACCACCTTAATCATGCAGCCTTCTGTCGACTTTCCAGCAATCCGTATGTCCAAGGTGGCTGAATTTATGGAGGGTATGATCACCCATAAAAATCCGTATTACACTTAGACCACAAAATCGTTCCAGCTGGATCAAAAACTCGATTATAGATTAACCAGTTCGTGCTCCTGTTGTTACAAAACAGCAACTTCGTCAATTCTGAATATTATAGAGCCGTACTGGTTTCTTCTAAACAAAAAAAGAGAACGCTGTGAAGTTCCAGCTATGAGAATCGGATGTGTATTTCCCTTTCTGAATTTGCCTTTGAGTTTTCTCGTCTGCCCTTCAGCATACATTGAGCCAGCACTATAATCTCTTTGGCAGAAATCCCACACTCATAGAGTTTGTGAACACATGGTCTTGAAAAGCAACGTTCACCACTAGGTCTCAACAGACCCTGGCTATTATCAGTATTGTGTCCAATACAGACCACAACGCAACATAGCTCTTTAACGGGCCAATAAGGTTACGAACGGTCCACTCCACTTATTGGCTGGCTCCTTGAGTGACAACTTCTCATATATGAGTTTCACGTGTTATGGGAATTATTCCCCCTCGAAACCGTGGGGTTTTGCTAAATGCGTACGGCTGGTGATCGTGAATAGGGATAAAAAAGCTGCACCGTGGTTCACGACTTTGCAGCATAGATCAGCTTCATTTAAAGGATGCTCAGTTGAAACTTCCCAAGTCTAGATGTATCTATCAACCTAGGAGCATTGCAGAGGAAGAGTAACTCATATGAAAAGCGAAACCTCCGTCTGATAAGTCGTCATTCGAGAAGCCAATCAACAGGTGTGACCACATGATATGGGTTCCGTGATTAAAGGATGAATGTCGTTCCAATCCACTGGACCAATCATTTCAACAGGTATCATGTAATCTTTGAAAGCCATTAAAACGCAAGCAAGTAAAAATGGACCGCTGACCCAGCCGCGCATGAATTATGTCTCCCTGATTAACGACAAAACATTTGCAAGCTAATTGAAAAACCCGGTGAACAGATCGAAATCCACCTGACTAAAAACAAATTAATATTACAAACACGAACATGACGTGGTATATAAGATTAGAAAACTGCCGCCCAACGGTATAAACAGAGCCACTCACATATATGGGCTGGTTGGAATTCGTCGGATAAGAATGATCGGTTGGCAAAGATAGAGTCGATCCTTTTTGGAGGTGCTTTTACTAACACAGAGAGTGGCCTGTCGTGACCTAGCAGCAAGCGGTTACTGTCGAAGTTAGGCTGAAGCCCACTCGTAACCTTGAGGTATGAGATTTTCTTCTCCAGAGAAGCTTAACTTGCCTCCTGAAGAGTTCGAATGCTCTATCGCTTTCGAATAGCATATGGACAGAATTATTCTCTTTATTTGCACCATGTTCTGCTTCAGAAGTCTCCTTACAAAGTAATGTGGGCACTGGTCTTATTTCAGAGCCCTTAAAATAGGAGCATCATTCGGGCCAGACAACTCGTCGGAGTTTGTCTAAATTACGTATCCACAGGGCTGTAGTCGTCTGTGTAAGTGCCTTAACCACGTGGGTTTTCTGTATACCCATCTCTCTGGCATGGCATCCGTCCCCTCCTTAATGATTTGTCAAGAAACTGAAACCTGTCACTAATCTCACGCTGTACATTAGATTGAGTTGCTGAGAGAGCCCAGTTAAAAACGTGAAATAGCAGTGGGTTACACTAGTTCCCCACTAAACAACGCACCTTATTTCATTCAGAGTTTCAGGTGGTACGATTCACTAGCCCGTTTGTTCTCGTTTCAACTTTGCTAATATTCATCTGCATATCTCGTCTCATCAGTTTGTGACAGCCGCGCCGCACACTAGTACTGAGCTGGAAAGATCTCTGTGCATTCGAACTCATCCTTTGATTTGAGTCAGTAAAGAAGCGTTTCCGTTTCATAAGGGGTTTTCTTCATTACCGTAACTTATCAGGCTTTCCCATCCATAAACATACAAGTACTTTCCGTTTTTTCAGTTACGCGTAACAAACTACCTGTAGGAAAGTAGTTGACTTTATCTAGGATCAGACAGCGCTCACCAGCGCATCTTCTAATGAGTGGCTGAAAACTTGCCTTTCATACACAGACCAGCTGCGTATCATTCACAAGTAATGCTGAGTTTTAGTGCAGGTCTTTATCGCACAGTTGGGCGTCCTTCAGTACATGGTTTGCATTCATACGTCATAGATAAATAAATTTGCCAGCCATAACCAATATAGATCTCCTAATTTATTAGTTTAGGAGTCAGGTTTACCAGTTTTCCTGTGTGGTTTCAAAAACTCTTCGCCCTATGCTCGTTAATTGACCTAGTTCGAGCCGAAAACAAATGCATAATGTTTGACAACCATTACACAACCATTAATGGCTTTCGATATTATAGAGCATCCAATATATGTATTATTTTTTTCGGTTTGGTCATAACAGTAATCCTTGCACGATGCTGGGAAACTTAGTGAATCCGATATCGGTATTAGGATCACAGAATATCGCACGAACACGCGAGACAAGTTAACTAATTCCTGGGTGGTCATCACAATGAAAATGATGGTGATAATGACGACAATGTTGGTGTTGACGATCACGATCATTAACTTGATGATGCTGTTGATGGAGATGAATCTGAGGCGGAAGATAATGGTGTTGGCGATGACACAGCCTATAGCGACCTCAATAGACTGCATCCTTACTTTTGCAAGTTGCACTACTCAGCCTGGGTAGTCCACTGGATAAAATCGTGAACTTATTTCTGGGTGTGCCCAGTTCGAGCCCGTGTAACCTAACTGTCAATTTACTCCTCAATTCTTTTACACTGAATTGCGCTGACAAATTGGGATGTTCTACTGTCCAATCCGTCCTAATCTACGTAGCATCTTTGAGAACGTCACACTGTACCAAGAAAAGTGACTTCTTTTAAATCACTGACACCTTTTTCTGGCTAAACGCACTCCGCTAGTCAGTCTTTTTACTCCAGATATTTCTAGTTGACTAGGGTATTTTTGTTGGATGTGCTCACTTTTTCGTCTAGGTATAGTGAACATGCTGCACTGTGTGGCTACCTAGAAAATCACTCGAGAAGAGGACCTCGGTTTGTTTCTGGAAAACCTCATCGTATTAAACAAATGTACTGGGTTTTAAATATGTACAAGCTACTTTTCTGGTTGCTCGACTGGCGTGACTGGGACTGGTTCCGTAGCTGTTGTGTCAGCCTGCAGTTGTTTTGCTAGATTCCGATTGCTTATCTGTACTGCTGAATAGGGCAGTTGAACCTTGCGGATCAATTGATCTTGGCCTACGTCAACCTTAGATTTTACTCTGTGAAGTACTTGAATTATGGTTGAGCCGAATTCCGGTGGTTACCGGTTGTTTGACTTAGCATGCAATATGTTGCGGTCACCGCTGACTCTGCAACACCCCCACTCCTACAGAGTGTGTAAATAATGTTTTTGGTGACTTCACTTTCGGGTGTCATTCAACACAAGAAATTCACCTTCAGGTCATATTTCACTAGACGCCTTTGTGAAAACTCCAGTTTCACAATTCTTACCTCGTTTACTCTTCCATAATGCGATGGACACAAATAAGCCTATTCTTTTGAAATAAATAAACAAATACCATCTCGTGTTGACCGACAACGCCTGAATCAGTAAGAAAAGTCGAAGCTGACAAAAAAGGTTCCAAGCCAAGTTTCATGCAATGTGCAAAGTTTTCCAAAGAAGTTTCAAAAGTTTTCAAAAAACTCCAAACCGAGGCCACGGATTTACAAACCATCTATTGATTGATACAAAAAGCTATGCGACTTGCCAAGAGTCCTAGGCCGATCCTCCGACCCTAAAAAGCCAATAATCTTGCTCCTATTTCCCGGTGCTGAAGCTTGGTGCGTCGGTCATGTCAATTTTTCGCGAAGTCCAGTAGCTGGACTGCGCTGGTGACCGAAACTGCAAGGCTTTAAACAGGGATGGTGTCACGAGCTTGAATATCCTCGACGTTTACTACGACCGATAGCACCTGGCCTGCGATCAGTCAGCCATCATAATATAGGCTCATGATCCATTCGATGTCTTCGATTCCGGTGTCGTCAACATGTATGATATTATTCAACAGAGTGAGTATCTTGTCGGAAAATCGTGGCCGAATTGTGGACCTCTTCCTCAAAGGCAATGACTAGTAGGTTGTGGTAAATGTCAATAATTCAAACTGTTAAACCACCGCCCTCTTGAGCAGAAGCAAAGTGATGCCCAGGTGAAAGCAGCTTCTATCAGAAGAAGGCGTAGATGCCGTCCTGGAATGAGCTGTCAAAATGTGCTTGCAAGTACCGGCCGATATGAGCAAAACTATTTCAGATTAAATGCTTGCATGTCATCTAGACGGTCTATAAGTTTACCCGAGACATAAACAACGGGCCAGCCAAAAAGTTCGCCTAACAGTTCCTCATGATTGAAACTGAAGGACAGTCCTTTATCTGGAGTGGTGAAACCGCAGAAGTACTCAAGGTTGAAAGAATGGAAATGCAAGAGCAGGTGAAGAAGTGGTTAGAAGCAGGATACTGAATTAGCATTCAGTAGGTACGCCCACATTGGAAGGAGGAGAGTTTTGTTCACCATCATTCTATCTTTAGAATGACTGAGGTTTTAGACAAGGTCGCAGGAAGTTGAGCTCCTGTAGATTGTTCTAGTGTGTAACAAGTGGAGCAACTAGCGTCTGAATTAGACTGCCTCAGTAATACGATACGAAGGAGAACACATTCCGAGTTTGCGTTCATAGGCCATGTTTCTCAATTCTCTCGGAAATGTCTGAGAAGCAGTGAGGAAGCAAAGGAAGAAACGATTCTGTATTAAGATATTCTTTTGGCTGGGGACTCCGACAACTTCGTGAAGCGACTGAAATGCCAGGATTCTCTCCGACATACCAGTGCCCGCTATCCTACTTTCCTGTTAAGAAATAGCGTGTCTTGATCACGCTGTTGGGTCGCCAATAATGGCTGTCAAATCATTAATTTTCGGAATCTCTGCAAATTTGGAATACGGGGGGGAGGCTCGAAAGGCAGCATCTGCATTTATAGCCCTGATGATACCCTCAAAAACGGATGATATGAAGTTTGAATTTGATTGTACAATTTCTTAACATGCAGTCCGTTTTTGCGTCTATTCCACTTATACTTAGCAGGCTTATGTCATCCAGATGAGGTTTCCATTGGATAGTGGAGCCAATTGGCATACCGAAAAATGACCATTTTCCTAAACACACAATAATTTATATTCATGCCACTTTCGTCTGAACATCCCTTATACTGCTGAGGTTCAATTATTCTCGTGAGTCCACACCAATGGGGGAGCACTGAACACGAGTTTCGACCTTAATAAGGCTCATCAACATAGGATCTTCTTGTCCGTGCCGGTATTTGAACTCCCTAGGTCTGAAATTCGAGGTGTGCGTAATATCACTAATCCAATAGCTCACGCTGGATGCGAATGAGCAGTTTGGCAAAGCACTCAGACCTTTTGCCTGTTCAGACTTGCTGCACTGGTGGAGCTTCAACGCACGTCAGACACCCGGCACAGCCAAGGAAATGCTTCGCTGATTAGATCTCATTCGAGTCCGGTAGTTGCATTTTGTGTTATGGAAGCACAAGAATAATCGCTTCAGAGCAGGAGAAGGTCTTCTAAAACAAGGGTGATATGAATATAAATTCTACAATTCCCGAAACCACTACTGGCGTCATTGATCTTTGCTCTGGCAATTTATTCGAGATGCTGCAGCCTCCATTCCACCTGCGTCATTGGTTGTATATTTGTAATCAGGTGCCCTCGTTAGTGGACACACTATTCTTATGTCCTTTCCTCAGAACGTTTTGAGAGGGACTACTCTCCTATTGCCAAGTACACAGCTAGGGGAATCAACATTTCCAGTCTGGTTTCGAGGGCGTACAGAAAAATATTTGGCCTACTTCTGCACACCAACAACCAATCAGGACCAAATGCACCTCATGTATGCACGCGAAATAGTAATCCTTATCCGCCGAAACTTCGATCCACTTGATTCACTTTTCAGTGTATGATCATCTCAGGTCGTGTGCCCTCATTAAAGCACCGCAATGATGAAGCTTCTCGGCGCATTCCTTTTCTCGGATTTCAAAAGTTCTCCATTTACTTCTATTCCTTGGTTAACTGAAGGTACCGGATCCTGTTTGTGGCTCTTGCCATGACACAGGACCTCATGTGTTAGCGCTTGTATACTTCATAATCACTTAATCAGAAGCTGCTTAGTATCCTAAATGGTTCATTCATCAGTAGCGAGGTCGCATTACGGGGATCGTAGCCCCTTTGTCGTGATAGGCTATGCACTGTTTACTAAAATGCGCACACAACTGGCCGCATTTATGGCCTTGAGAAGATAACATAGAAACAGGTGCCAGTTTGTTGGTTTGATGGATCATCTTCCAAGTAAGAGTACTTGGATTTCAATGTTGAATCCAACCTGTTGATACCAGACAACATTTGTCCACCATATGGTTTTATCAAACTTGTCATCCCACTGGTAGTCACACTGTACCGTTGATGACGCTTTCAAGCCGTTCAAAAATTTGACCGACCGATTTGCGATTAGCAGTGCTGCGCTAGTTGGACTAGTATACCCCACAAGAGAATACCGATATGGCAGGCTATTGTCGTAAGGGTGACGAAGAAATGAAACAAAAAAGTCTCGTTGTAAATGGAGCAACTGAATCATTCAGATAAGACACAAACTCTACAATAATGCCCACCGAACTTTCGACTCTGTTTGAATGCCTTCTCCTTGTTATACACTTTGTGTGGTAAACTAACGACCGACATGGATTAATCTTGTGAGTCACGAGGTGGCGACAAGAAACTTCCCAAAACACTGCCAAAAAGAGTTATATGGTTACTTAATTAGAGTGTGACGGATCTTGCGGGCACTGTTTGAACCAACCTAGGATAGTATATCTTTGGAATGAGCAGAACGGAATGACCGGAACTTGGAATGCAGAGTGTGGATTTTCAGAGCTGTTAGATCTGAACAGAATCCAAAACAGAAGCGTTTCTATCCCGTCAGTAGTCTTTTATGGAATACCTCTAACCAGTTGCCTTCTGCTGTCGGCGCATTTACTGGCAGCGCGTGTATCACCTGAAGCGGGTTGACAATCCGCTTCCAGGATCCCTTAGTTTCAACATTCCGAACCTCGTCTAGGTTGTCTATATTTATCCACAAACGAGAAAACCGCTGCAAGAAATAGATTATTCGCTACACGTATCACCAGGACTTGACCAATTGACGGCCGTTTTTAGGTCAGTGTCCTGTGGCTGCGCTGGAATTCTATCGAGTAGGTTTGGCCGTGAGGGAGGAAGGTTTATAAAGTTGGATATCTGAGTTCGGTAATTACGGTTGCTTGAAAGACAAAGAACTAGAGTTTTCAGGGTCCATAACGCATCCGGCTATAAATTGTCTCGTCCCTTCGCAGGGGTTCGGCTAACGATTCTGCCCGGGACTTTAAAGCCATATGAATACCAGCTGAACCATTCACTTGCAACGTGTGGCTTTCTTATTACGGCCTATGGAGTGAAAACCAAATGCACAAGTAGTGTCTGATTCGAGGTTTGCCTAGGGATACGGTTTCGTGTTTTCCATCTGAACGAACTATACGGGCTTACTATGGATAACAAGAGACCAGCTCCATTTCCTCTAACAGAGCGTCATGTTTAGAGTCTCGATCGTTACGTTTTAAAAGGATTGGCCCGGTACCGTAAGCCAGGTTGACAAGGAGACACCGTTGGCTGATCGGTTGTGAACGGCAGAAAACGTTGAGTTGATTTTCGGTTGGCGTTCCAGATCATTATGAAAAGTAATTAAACAGAGATACTGCTGAATGATCGTATTATTTGTTTGCGCGATTCGTTAGGCGTAAAAGGACATCGTTGTGCTCACCGAAAGATCTACAACCTGCCTTTCAATGCATCAAGATACTTAACGGTGATTAGTCCAATTTAGTTTATATCATACATTCGGTACCGGTAATTCGAATGAAATAATCTGGCTTTAAAAGAACTATAGAACAGCCTGGATCTAATCATGCCCAAACCAGATAATGGTGCGGGAACTGTCATTGTGAACAAACGGGACAAAGCATCGAAACTAGTTGGACACGCGTGACTCTTGCTGCAACAAGCAGGTACCAGAATTCCTCATTCAGTCGAGGTTATCTGCATTGTGATGTATTGAGTATGCGCGTCGTCCAGGAGGCCTGAGGCCAATCTTCATCGGAAAAAAGACGGGAACAATCACAGAAGGCCAGTTAAGCGATCGACTTGGTAGAGGAACTTTCATTGACGTGAAAAAGATGGTGAGCTACAAAGCCAGCTTTCGATTTGCAGCACTTGCCGCAGTCCTTACACGTGAGCCCCTGTGCACTGGTTGAAACTGCTTTAGAAGGGCCAGCTTGATCGTCTTGTTTACTGTCGAAAATAACCAACACGTTGAAACCAAACATGGTGGTTGGCCCTGTCTGGAGTTGCTGAACTCTTAGCTCACGCAGACTGACGTCCGGGCTACCCAGTCGGCACCATGAGGAGGTGGTTCAGCGTGCCTTGGAAACTAAACAGACTCACTACTTTTATTTAATGATCGAAAACAGCTGTGAAATAGTATCTATGATTCTTCGGAATGTAGGCCTCAAAACGTCCAAGAGGTCACGCTTCTCAAGGTTTTTAAACTTAGCTCACTTTACTTTGCTGTTGTAGAGGCCTGAACGGTAATTTGTCCTTAAAGATCACCTACGTTAAAAGTCGCTTTTCAGTACACAAAACACTCAACTGACCACATCGGTACTGACGCTATCTATACTCTGTTCGATTTCAAACTAAAATCACCAGCTGTCATGATTGTTGTGAATTCTGCATACCTTTTTTGACATGTGACTACCATTCATTCGAGCTATTTGTCGAACAAATAATAATGGGCTCCCACTATTGGTGTGTTGTTTTTCTTCGACATGAACTATGCATTCCGTACTGACACACACAGACCTACTATGAATTGTTGCTTTTTTTCATTTTCAAACCAGAGAAAACGGAATTGTGGTTTGCGCTTTCGATCCGGATTTGAAATTCGTAGATTTCGAGAGTAATAAGTTCAATGGACCCTGAATATAACAGTTGGACAACAGTTGTCCTAGAGCAAATTGTTCTAAAAAGGGGGATTTTTCCGGAACAAATGTCTATCGTCAATTGTCCGACTGGCAGTTGTCTGGGTGGTCCCGGTCGTAGAACCCTGGTTCCGCTAATATATCGTAAAGCGCAAGTATCTCAATCCATGTTGTGTATGCAGAATACTCGACGTAAATAGTTGGATTGGAGAACTGTGTGGTCGCTTCGTCATGGAGGAGGGAAGCTCAGATGCTGGCCGTTGGTCAATGTGCGATCTGGTTAAGAACCTGCGTTCCCGGTACCGACTGTGGGGTTTTTGAGACTGTTGCGAGAGTTGAGTGGTTCCAGGTCCAGATGAGATGCAAAAAGGATTAGAAGGGCCTTTTAATCGCCTAAAATGATATTAATTTAGCTGAAAATATATAGTGAATATTACCAGTTTTTGATTTGTGAAAGGTATCGTTTATGTCGCCTTGAGATTTGCCCCACATTGCAATAAGTGTGTACTTTTTCAGCGAACGAGGTTTTGTAAAAAAACGGAAGTTATGTTAGTTACTTGGAGTTATTCAAGCCTCCCTGTTGCGCAGTATACATGGGTGAGTGCACGGTTGTCTTACAGTAATATCCAAATGATTTCCTTGGTCTACCTTAGAATGAGATAATGAGGCAACTTTAATAGGTAAACTTGCAATATTTTTGAATAATTATGGTGACTGATATTGTTAGATGAGGTTCTTCTTGTTCATCAACATGCACTGATTCCACTTCTCCTTGGGGAAGGATTGGATGTCACGCAGTTGTCCTTAGGAGTCAAACGACTTAGGGAACGTTTTCGTGTTTGCCACCTGGACAAATTATGTGGGCGTACTGTGGATAACAAGAGACCAGCTCCATTTCCTCTAACAGGGCGTCATGTTTAGAGTCTCGATCGTTGAGTTTTAAAAGGAATGGCCCGGCACAGTAAGCCAGGTTGGCAAGGAGACACGGTTGGATGATCGGCGTGTGAACGGCAGAAGACGTTCATAACGGGGATGTGGTACAGTGGGGATCATCAAGAATGACAACATCCCAGTGTGTGGCAGGCAAGTTTCCTGATCTTAGAACGAGGTAGATGTTCTTCCGTAGGGTCGCGATACATTACATGGTGGATTACAGGCAGCTGTGTGACTGTGGTAACGCCTTTATCGAACAAAAAAGTGATTATACGCGGGAATACCGAACAGTGAAAACAGTTGACTCAAGCAACACTTTACGGTGGAAGAGGACATATCAGCACAAGGATAAGCAGAAGAAAATCGGGAGTACTCTTCAATGATTGTTAAGAATTATTGTTACGAGTGCTAGAGAGAAGCGGGCCTTTAAAATCAACACCAAGTAGTTCAAAAGGTTGTGTGACTTTGATAAACTGGCCATACAAAAAAAACACAAAATTTTCGTTTGAGTTCGGAGCGTGTGGAGCAGTTAGAGACCATTCGTCGGATATCTTTAGCTGTAAATGAAGGTTCATGGAACGAACAAAAGTTGCAAATCTTGTGACTCCGGGATGGCATGATATGTCATGAAGCTCTTGAAGTTTCTGCGTCCCAAGAATGCCAACACAAAGGTTACGAGAAAGGGCATCGGCAACGCGGTTATTCGTTCCTGGTCTATAAACGACTTCGTAGTTGTCGATTTTCCACCGTTCGATCTTGTCACTCTTTATTTTACTTCTCTGTTGTTCCCGCACATAAAAGCAGCCAAACTTTGATTCGTAATCAGTTTAAAATGTCTCCTGAGGAGATAGCGTTACCAACTGCAGATCTCTTCGACAATTAAAGATGATCCTTTTTCGACAGAGGAATGTTGTTTTCTCGTTTGCTTTCAAGGTCCTGGAGAAGGAAGCGACCAGCCGATTACCGTGGCTAAGAGAAGCACCAGTAACGATGTCAGATGCATCAGTTTCGACCCCAAGGGGAATGCTGTAGTCGACAGTAACGACTATCGCATTCTCATTTTCGTGCTTGAGGTTCTCAAATGCAGTTAGAAACTCTCCAGAAGCGGAAACATTTTGTCCTTAATTGAGGGTTAATTTTTTCCGAAAATACCGGTGTTCAGTGTGAGTAGCACGCTAACAGAGCAACGGCTCTTTTCTGAGATTTTCCTTTTTACGGAGTTAAGGATTCTAGTGTAGGATTACCACTTTCTGAGTCAGGTTTGGTAATACCTTTGAAGACCATGTAACCCAAAAGAGTACTCTCTTCGGTTGTGAAGCATCTTTTTGTTGTTCATAGTAATATTCTATGTTTTAGCCACGTCGAGATAATGTCCAAGATGTCAGCTCTCGTTATACAGTAACGTTATCAATGTAGGCGAAGTTTGTCTTGCATCTGCTCGTCTTTGATGATATTGTTTATCGTTCGTTGGTCACTCCGAAAGGAATGCGCCGGACCTGGTATAGGTTCCCGTCGGCTTCTAATGCAGTAACAGCTTATCTGACTCAATTATTGGAACCTGATGATATGCACCGCACTGTAAACGGTATAGCGTGCGATGGTTTCGATCAGATGATCCATTCTTGGTAAAAGCTAAGCGTCTGTGACCGTATTGCGCATTGGGAGTACTTGCGCACGCCATGGAGAATTTGATGCTTCGAACTTATCATCAGTCTACTTCGGTTAGTATGAGCTGTTATTCTGCCGGTGTATGACGACGAGATTTCGCGGCTATCTGTTTGTAATTCGCAGCAAGATTAGTAAATAAAGATGGGGATCCTAGTTTAGCAGATGTCACGCCACATAAAGTTAGGGTGCCCGTTGGTCGTCTAATAAAATTTCCATTTTATCATTTGACGCCGAGAAGTCATAAGCGAGAAGGACGTCCGTACAGAGGTTCGGTAATACACAAAGTTTGAGCCGCTTGTATGTTGCACCCTTGTACTGAATGGACACAAGGCAGTGACCTCCGGTGGAACATGAATGTATCGTCGACGCCATTGTTATCGCAGAATCTAACGGACATAGTTCACAGTTATGCGCTTGTAAGACTGATGAAGAGACGAAACTTCTGTAGGTGCTGGCATTGAAAAAAAATCGGACAGCAACGCCGCTGTTCAAAATATCTGTTGTTGTTTTAGATAGGCAATTGGGAGCAGCGGCACGGAAAAACGAATAGGTTGAGGAATCTGGTTCTTAACCGACGTGATTTTCTGAGGTTTTGGATCTACAGACGCGCTAAAAATGTCCTGTTTTTCAACAACTTTTGCGAACCGATTCTGCAGCAGAACACTTGTTATGACGGTACTTGGGGTTCCTACAAAAGCAACGTATTTGTTGTGTAGCGGCAGAAAACGTCTCGGTATTGAGAGAGGACGAGTGTGTAAGCTTGTGATTGTTTTTATGCCAGTTCGAGAGCTCTTGCGGCCTCGTGAGCTTTGTCAACTATTTATTCATGCCAGGTTAGCAGTTATTGTCGACTACATCCCGGTTATCAAGGCATGTCGGACTGCTTTGTTTGTACGTTCCATAGCAGATACTGTTTTGAATTCACAGAAAGTGACTTCAGTTTTTGGACGAACTGATCAACATCTTGACCGGGTTCTTGTTTGTGGGTAGCTAGAAGTTGGCGTGCACACGATAAATTTTGGGCGAATATAAAGTTTCTCCAGTAAGGTTATCGCAGAATGGCAGTCGTCACATTCTGCAATGAAGTTACACACCGTAATATCGATATGGTGCACGAGAGTTTCCAGTTTATTTAGACCTTCAGGCTTGATTGAGTTGTTGTAGGCATTGAAGTTATTGAATCAATGATTCTATCGTTTCGTGGTATCTGGTGAATGAGAATCAGCATCAAAAATCGTAGGTCGTACGATATGATGCATTTCTTTATTAAGCGATTAAATTGTTGTGGGAGTTGAGTAGTTCCAGGTAGAGATTAGATGCAAGACAGAATAGAAGGACGTAATGCACGGTTTAATCGTCTATTAATGACACTAAATGAGCTGAAAATATAGGAAGAAGACTACCAGTTAATGATATATGAAAAGTGTGGTTCATATAGTCACGACATAGACAAAAGTACATTTGGTCGCTGTTGATTACCTCCTTAAGCTGAGTTTTTAAATGAACACTACACACAGAGGTCTGCGCTAACGTTCACCATATTTAGAACAACATTTTTTCCTCACTGCAGTTGGAAGCGAATGACTGGGGGTAAGTCACCATCACCGGTCGAATTTCGGGTGCACCACAGTATATTTCAGTCTCATCAATAGACCTACCATATAGCGTTTTCTCGGTGTTGGATGGGATTGAGATGAGCAATCATGGTGGTTAGACATCCCCATATGCAGCGGAAATTAAGCGTCAAACGGCTGGGTACTAGTCACATCATTTATGACCTATGAACTGGTGGAGATCCCACGGTGAAACTCTGAGAGCTTACTCAAAAGAGCCTTCTCAAGCTGTTCTTTGGTGATTCGAAGCGTGAATTGTGGGAGCGATATTTCCAGACAGAGAAATTTGATAGGGGTCGGAGGTATCAGGCAAACTGTCATTTCTGTTAAGGTTTTCAGGTGCCGGTTGTGTCCGTATTTTCTACATTAACATTCTAGGGCCTTCAGACAGCCTGGCAGGTATCGCCCGTAGATTCCAACGGGTGTATAGCATTTTCGACCAACACACTCCTGCAGTTCTCGGATGTAGCAGCAGTAATGTTGTTATTCAATTTCATCCTATCTCAGAGAGGTTGCAACTTCTCGAGATCGTGGGTGAGATTTCGGTGTCAATCGCGGTTGTCGGTTGTTTTGCACACCCTTCACCATCGTACGAAGTGACATAACCAGGGAATTGTTGTATGCGGACATTCCATCGTTTTCAGGCTCCTTGATGAGAACAAGATTGTAGTTCAAAACATTCATCATGAAGTAGCTACGTTGGCGTACACAGATGATTGGTATTTTTCAACTTTCATGCTGCGTTTTGTCTAAAGTCAGTCACCTCCTAGCCGCCAACACCCCGTTGATCGCCCATACTACCAGTTTTCGACATTGAAAGAATCCGATTATTGTTATGTTTTCACTCGTCCTGGTTTGTCCAATTCACTAAGTTGTATCAGAAGAGCAACGACAGACCAGTTGTGTCCTTGTTTCAGGGCAAATGCTAAGTAGAATTGAATTTAGAGCATTTTTGTCACCAGTATTTAGTTTTCAATTCAAGTTTATTCATTTTGTGTTACTAGCTTGACTTATATTGTTTTAATCTGCATCGTAGTACTGATGAAACAGAACTGGCTACATTTATTTCAGCGGTGTGCTTCATGCATAGTATCCCACAAGGGCAGCCCGCAATCTGTTCTCATGTTCTAACGCTATGTTTAACCTGCTCAAGTCTATCGATCGGTTTAGCTGAGTTGGGTCTGTTCTATATCTCACTTTTGTTTGACAATGTCAACTTCCAGCTGCTTCAAGGTTTCAATTGTTTTAGCACGAAGACTTACCATTTAAGGTCATAGCACGAAGAAGCCCACCGTAGAGGTTTGCATTCTTTGGAGCAAAATTGCCCAGTCAATTCGAACTTGCACCCTAAATTCATGAAGCCTTGAGGGTTTTTTGTGAGGCTAGCATAGTTTGAGTGATCGGTTGAGTTAAAAGAATACAGCAAGCCGCGTAAATGGTTTCTTTTTTATCCTTTTTCACACACATTACGACAGATGTGATTGCAAGAAATGTATTCATACCGCGGTTCTTTAATAACGGTATTTTCTCAGCTTGGTTCATAGTCTGAACTTTCAAGGCTGACGTTCGCGTCAAGACAAACGCCAAAGCTGTATCGGTGCTGAATTCGGTCTAATAGGGACCCATTACATTAACCGCGTATCCCAGGTCTAATGAACAGGCCCTAAGCGAACTGGTTTCTTGTGTGGCTCGTTGAGTTGCAGGAGTGCGCTGCTTACTTGTTGGTTTTTTCGTCAAAATTGAAATGTGGACTGCAAATATTTAATCATCAGTCAATTTGACCGCGTCAGTCATCAACCCCGCAGGAACGATTTCAACTCGACTGGTGATGAAACATTTGGATTGAAGTTTTGAATTTCACCACTAGAGGCTCGAAAGGAAACCAATAGCGGTTGCCATTCACAAAATTACTCGCTCGTTCATTTGGTTTCGCCTAGACAAAGTCTAATTCAGGGTAACCTCCATGGATCAACCACTCAAATGATCGTTATTCTCAAATGAACAGGCGCTATCTTACTCAAACACCCGGAAAATGGCGTTTTTTATTCCTTCCTTTAAAAAAACGAAAGCGGTGCCAATGTGAATGTTACCCTGGTGGTGATCAAAATTGAAATTAACTGAACATTCGTAGATAGGCGGCTTGTACATGTGTTGAAGTGCCGTAAGTTAGGTAAGACAATTTTGCCGAACTGGAAGATAAGCCGCCTTTTCAACAAGAGTATCGATTCGTCAGATAAGCTAGACAAACTGTCAGATAACACGTAAAATTTCATGGCGGTTAGAGGGGAATTCCACATAAGGCATCAGCGCATATTCCCTGAGGAAGTTATATTACCCCCCCCCCTCAAAAAACGTTCCTCGGAGGAAGGTTTCTCTCTTGGAAATTTCACAACACAGCTACCCAGTAGCCATCACCCAATGTGCACTCCGCTGGAAAAGGGGTCACGTCCCTGTTGTGCCTGGATAAATTAAGTTACCCGGAGACGGAGCATCACATTGAAATGCGGTATTTAATCGTCTATGGGAGCTTTAAATTTGAGATGATCGTGCACCGGCTTATGGCTGGTGACGAAGAGTGACCATGATAATCCCGTTGGTGAAATTTGTTGCAGCAGTCAGCACTCCAAAGAGAAGAAGGGGAATAGACCATGGCACAAGCTCGAGCTAGTACAAGATAGAAGAGGCCAAAACATAAAATGAAACCAATGAGTAGTGCACTACGAAACCAATGGTAATTTGTTGCGCACATGGGTATTAAGGGACAACCAAAGACCATTTGGAAGACCGAGAAATGTCTGATAAACAGGATCAAATTGCAAGATAGGAACTATCTGTGGCAGTTAACAGTGGTATGGAGAGGATGAGTTCGCCAATCGACCGAATGCCGTGAACCAATCCGGCAAAATTCAACATCTACTCATTGTCAAGGTACATGCACAGATGGAGCTATCACATGGAGTTTATTTGGATAGATTTATTGAGGGAGGTCGTTGCAGTCTGTCGTTGCTGGCATCTCTTTTGGGATCAGTATAGTTAGGACAACTCTGAGAGAGTGAGTGAGTTTCGTATATATGCTGCTCGTTAAAAGCGGTTTTAGTTCGCATGACCTGATTAATTTCACCAAATCAGACCTAATCGTATCAGGAGTAGTAAACATGGCCTGTGTTGCTACATCAGCCTAGTTTTACTGTAAGGGAGAACTACTCCGTTTGACCACTGGGAAGTTCGTTGAACTAGGCGTTTCCAATTGCAATGTCAGTTTTGTTTCAGACTGACGACTGGCTTCATTGGTCGTAAAATTATCGGAATTACTGCTTATGGATTGAAGCAAGATGACTGCGGAAAACGGCAAACGAAAATTCATTCTTGCCAATTCTAAGAATCTGATGGTTTTACGCACCACTGGTACAGCAGCTGGAAGCGATTCGAAGCAAAAATCGTCCAAACGGTTACGTTCGGATTCCTCCGCAGAGTGAAGACAATTTTACAGTCAGTGTGCAGAATTTTCAACGCATATGCTGTGTTCAGCTGGTTATAGTATTTGCTGAACAGGGACCTCTTGAAGAGACTCAACTCCATCTCTGAAGAACAAAACACCCCAATTTAGGTAGCATATGAATGCCCACCAGTAAAATCATGTTAATGGTTAAACATACTCAACTGATGCAAATAAGGGGGATCAAATAAAATCTTGCGCAGCCAACTTCCTCCTGAAGCGCAATTCGTTTCCTACTTTATGAGCAACGTTCGTTGCTATGCATTGTCTGGTTCATTATCTTGATTCTTCTGCTAAGGGTTTTGGCCACAATGTTGCGCCTACTAAGTTTAATTCTCCATTCAGCGTGTCTCCTGTCACAATGTAGAGAATAATAGCTTTCTTCCAAGGCTGCCGTGTTAACCCTCGAGAGCCGTTTAAATATGAGCCATTCTTGTAGACGATACTGTGATTACGCTTTTACCGCGCTATAAATGGTAGAAACCCTTCAACGCTGGCCTGATCGTGTAGGCTCGTCATAACAGTAAGTTCAACAGACCCGTCACTCTTACGTGTAATGAGAATAATCATGTTGAATGTATGCTGTTCACACTATAAAAGAAAGTCCGGATATTTTTGGCCAACGTCATGGCTTCATCTATGTAGCAGAATTATTAGTTCAAGTGCGAAGAGAAGCCGGTCTGCTTTCTGTGAGATTTATTTGCGATAAGTTTTCCGGAACTGGCCCGAATAGTCGGCGTGTTGTGATACCGCCTAGTCGTGGATAAGGCGAATTCAGGAATTTGTAGCTGACCTTTTCAGTTCAAAACAATATTAGCCCATTCAGAAACTCGAAACCCCAGAGATTTCTCGAATGTTCAAGATCAACATAAACCGATAGCTCCATGTGGGTGGGTAACTCGTGGGGAAAACTGCAAATAAAGTTGGCGAAATCTTGGTAAGTGTACCTACTTGAGGAGTTTCAAGAAGGTCGACACCGGTAGTCAACTGTTGGACAGTTTTCAGCAACCTTATGAGTGGCGTGTTGCGTTCTCGTGCAAAAAGTTCTCTATTTTGCCGTTTCGATCAAGAAAGTTACAAGCAAAATAGCTGTTGACATTTTGAATGATTAGCTCAGAATAGAAATCAACCACCGTATCCTTTTATGTTGCAGTGGGTCCGACAGTCAAAGCTGATCACAGGTGGACACCCAGTTTACTGGTCCCTGGAAGTCCGTGAATCTCCTGTACCGAACAAAAAATCAGCCTTAGGTACCTGCGCAGCTCTTTTCAAATCCGGCCGTGATTGCCAAGCAAATCAGGTTGATGATATGCAGTTCGGTCTTCCACATTGTGGATATACTCTTCCTTGTTTATTGACTTGAAATTTTGCTTTGCAGTTGGTAAAAAAGCCTTTTTTCTGTGTACTCCTGTTTGCCCACAATCAGAACAACCGAACTTCTCTCTTATTTCAGACCGAGGGCGCTTTTCACCTGTCGTCCAGCACGGCTTGCATATGCTGTTTCTTCATTATGAATAGCCTAAGCAACAAGGTACTCAAAACTGTATCAGTAGTATGTATTAACAGCTTGTTTTTATCTGTCAAAGTGGATTTACCAGTGCTAGTGGGTCGGGTTGACGGTAGAGGAGCCGACCATCAGGATTCTGCCTCTCAAGTGGAATCAACAACTGTTTACACTGGCAAAGTAAATGCCGCCTAGTTTTTTTCAAAAAATCGTATAAATGAGAACGAAACAACTAAGAAAAGAGTACAGCGAGCATGCAGACCAGATACGCCACGCGCGTCCAACTCAGAGACTTCATTTGGTGGCGTGCGGAATAGTAACCTATACAATGCCTCTCTCTGTGAAGAAAACTGTCTGCTAGAAGTCGCTATCAGCGATCGGAATTCATAACCAGCTAAGTGGGTGGCCACAGCTGTGACCCATTTTCTACACATATCTCTATTGTAAGTTTACATATGCACGAAAGAGCTTTTCAAATGAAGATAGACTGATTCCTAGAAGACAAAGGAAAATAACTCTAGGTCATGGTCATATTCCGTGGTTCCTCACAATGAAACACCTTTGCTGCATTCGATGGCAGTGTGGCAGATAAGTTCATAACACGAAATACCCTCAAGTAATTACGCGAGATGACACCTTGTAGCGAGTGTTTCGATTGCGCTTTAGACGGGCACAGTTTTGGAAGGGGTCTGAGCTGACTGGTCGACATATGGCCTTTTTTCAGGGTATGACTGAATGCTATAAGTCGACTTTCCTGTATATTTTGAGAAGTCTACCTTTTAATCTTCTAAGTAATCCCCTATGGTGCCTGACTAGGATCTGCCATTTTGTAAACTGTCTTTTTCCGCGTCAACCATTGCAACACCATTTGGTAAGGCAGCTGAGTAGTGTCATGTTTCCAAGCTGAGCTTTAAATGTCATGAGTCTGGATCTATGAAAGAAAACGTTACAACCCAGATCGAATGAAACAGCTGAAAGTCACCACGATTTCCGTGTGAATATATTGTTCCGGGTCCAAAAGAAACTGAACCTGTTCTGGTAAACTAAGCTTTCTTCGAATCTGCATTATGGAAGTTCTTCAGTGCGATCAGCAACACAGTGGGAATTCACTGAAAATGTGTATTTTAAGCAGCTGTCTCAAGTGAGCCCAAGAAGCCCAAGGATATGATTATAAAATGCAGCTATACACAATTTAAGAAATTTTCAGTTGTTGGTAGTTATAAATCCGTCGACTAAAAAGCAATCGGCATGAAAACGAAAGTCATCTCAGCCTTTCCTTGCCAGGTATCTTATCACAATCTGTTAGGTCGTTTACGATCCTCCTTCACCATCAAAACTCGCTTGCCAAAATCAAATCCTGCTCTGTGTTCAAAGGCAATGCGAAGCGAACAATAAGTTGGATTTGACCTCATGATGCAGTCGTTTACGTCCTTTTGACTGGTCGAGTGACCTAGCTAAAGGGTAATCACGTGACTCTTCTGACTTGTCTGCTATGAACTCATCTTTCCGAATGCGATAGCCGATACGAAGAGCAAGCATCTACCAGACTCTGTATTATCACTGCTTAAGTCACACTGCATTTTTCTGATGGTGGCTGAAATTCGATCATCAATCCAGCGACCACTGAGTTCTGATGCAGTGCGTGCCTAATGGTAGTTTGTCTGGCCAATTTTTTCTTCTGTTCACATCCCTTCCGCCTGCATAAACGGAATAAACAAACGTTACCCATAGTTGTTAGGTAACCACTTCGGGTCCCTACTTACTCGAGATCGAGTCAGCCTCAGCAACTCAGTACACGTTCTTTCTGGACGGATGTTCAGTGTTCAGCCGGAATCTGTGACGTCATGCACAGTGAAACAATGGATGCTTGGTTACTACACATTCTAGTTTTTCTCCAATTTCTTGAGTTGAACAGTTTTATATTAATAGCAATCATACTGTCGAGTCATAACCGGACGAACAGTTAAGTCTCTTCGATGTCAATATTTAAAAGAGAACCGACAGGACCATACAGGGGAAAGTCCACGGAGCGCAAGCCTGGACAGACCCGTATATTCAATTTGATAGCTTTGTTTGTAACAGAAGTATAACCTAACTAGATATCTGAC
The DNA here is from genome assembly GCA_004794785.1 of Opisthorchis felineus. Taxonomy (NCBI): domain Eukaryota; kingdom Metazoa; phylum Platyhelminthes; class Trematoda; order Opisthorchiida; family Opisthorchiidae; genus Opisthorchis; species Opisthorchis felineus. The sequence goes on along the minus strand of SJOL01004096.1, from coordinate 119,067 downwards.
TGAGACAGCAATGCAGATATGGTCCCCCGACTGTATACAAGAGGAACCAAACCTCTTAGGTCACACATTCTTGCAGCCCGACTATCTCAGACTATGCTATCTATAAAGCACAAAACGAAAAATTATTCAGTCCGGAAGAAGCACATCTAAATAAGGCTCCCATTCAAAGGTGACTTCATGGCTGACAAATAGCATGCCATCGATGTCATGTGTCGGATACCTCTAAGCGATCGCAGCTGGTACGGTTCATACTATTATCGACCGCAGAGACAATTGGAAGCCGACTGTATGACTGTATGTCCAAAAGAAACTTATGCGACCTCTGAATTTGATCCGGTCAGCAAAAAATCCGGTCCCGCAAATTTGTCTGACACTGACTTCACTTACTTGATTCCGTGGCCCATAGAGCGTGTGCCTCCCACTCAACGCTCTTCCTGTTGTTTTCATTTTATTAAACAGTATCTAACCGTGATTCTCACATAACCTTTTAAATTGATTCCTGGGATCATATAAAGTTGTGGTGCTTTGGCCAATGGGACTAATCGCAGAAAACAAGCTTTGTTGGCTACCTTCATTCTCCTCATGAATGTCATGGATATCTTAAAGCTTAAATCTTAAATCTTAAATCCAGTTATTTATCGTGCGTGTTCTGCAGTGTATATTGGCTTTGCGACTTCCGAAGTTCATGAGAAGCATAGTTCTGTCTGATCCCGATAAGTATCAAACGGTTGTATACTGTTATTCGGCTTTTCAAAAGCGGTCGATTTGGAAGTTAGAATACATAAACAAAACGTCGAGGTCTCCACAGTACCTTCAGGATTTCGAAAGTTGCTTCCTCTAAACGAGGCACATGTTCATAGCTTGATGAGATGTTGGCAAACAAGATGTGATCAAGCAACATTGCAAAAATGCAAACTTTCACGTCCCCAATTTAAGTCGGTTTTGGAAAATCCGGTTTTTGATTTACTGAATTAGACATGCTACCTCTAGACGACTTCGTTCAAGAAACCGACCACTTAATTATGTCTAGCTCTGTAACCGAAGCTGCAACCTTCGTCATTATAGATGAAACTGTGGAAAATACTTATTCTAAAATTTCCTAAACCGGTTAGATGATGTTTCTTAATTGCCCACAAATATTATAATGCTTCCTCGGGACTCACGAAGTTAAAAATCAGATCTTTCATCCTCGCGTCAGTTTTGAAAATCTTGACGCTCCTACCTCAGGTCTAGGCAGGGGGGTTGGAAACCCAGAGGTCTGGTTCGAACAACGAACCCAACAGTCAATACCTCGAACTTTGACCTCTGAATCATCGACAGCTCAAGAGGTTTGTGATCCCACTAAACGGAAACCCTTTTCAATTTGGCACGGTTTTTGTTTCAGTGACTGCGGCATTACTTCACTTCTTTGGTACAAACTTATGAATAATCTATTGCTTATCCTGATTGACAGACGATTGTACTCGTTTGTCTTAGGCCTCCATGTGGATGCCAAAACTAACACACGGGAGATTTTGTCATATGTGATCGTTGGGAAATCAATCTCAATGTGTGGCTGCACGCTTTACGTCGTGAACACATGTCACCTCCCCGTTGATGAACAAATTCGTTTGTGCATTGTGAGTAGGCGTGTTACACCTCATTTACAATCTCACACATACACACTCTTGTTGGAAAGGCTTGATTGGTGGCTGGAATGGTTGCAGTAACACTGTCATTAAAGCGTTAAATTTGCAATTCATACCTTCATTGGACGTTATGCATTCGTGCAGTCCAGCTTCCAAGCAAGCTTGCTAACGACGTATTTTTAGTTTTGAATGAACAACTGACCTTACCAGGTCGGACCTTATTTTCCACCCCTTACAAGGATTGACCTCGAATTCATGCAAATAACCATGTTCAGTGGAACCTATCAAACTCACCACCTGTCACAATCCACTGAAAGATGTTGTCTTAAAAACAGTGGTAAGCTGACGGATGCGTAAGCAACATTTCTAATGTCCACCCCTGTGTTACCCAGGCGCACACACATAGTTGCTGTCTGGAGAGACCAAGATCAGATTAAAATTCCCTTTCCTCAAAGCACAGTGCAATGGTTTGAGCTATCCAAGATGTCATCTTTTGATGGCCTTTTTTATCGGTCCAGACAAAGCAGGGTACCGATATTTCAGAAAGCAACCAGAGTTCCATCAGGAAAAAAACATTCTCCTAGCCACTAGTTGACAGGTGTATCCGTGAGCAAATCATGATGATTAGGAAACGGTCTGCACTCAAAACTTCTACGATGGTGACGTAGGTAGATTGCAGTAACATTTTTGTCGCTGGACGAGAGCACATAATTTTGTAACTTTGGGAATTCGCAGTTCAAACCACCTGCTCGGACTGTGAATAACCCAATGAGTGAGGATTTTTTAAGTGGGAGACAAGTGAGAATTTTCTGTCACTTGTTGTGGAATAGGTATCTCAATCAAGTTAGTATCTTTTGAAAGTTTTGTGCGATGTCTGCTGCTGGTGATTCCTGACAAGAAAGAAAAAGCTGTAGAATGCTTCCAATTTTTCCATCATGAGTTGAATTCACTTGCAGAATGAAAGCTGCTCATTCTGGACTTATTCAAATATAGTTCCAATAAAGCTAGTTCCCAAGGTCGTACGTCCTTCCATCGTTTTCAAAAGACTTCTTTTCCTCGCTTGTTACAAGTCTACCCCATAGAAATTTCTTTATAAGAAAAAAAGTTAGCTCTGGTTGATGTTTATAACCGATACTGATTCTCACTGTATGAAGCCATTGGATTCATTGGATACTGCTGACCATGGGCCCAATAATCGAACTAAGAAAACGAACTACGTCTATTCGGAATTCGTCCTCGGATAATGTTTCGGATCTGCTCCGCTGTAAAGTAATGAACTGCGTTTCAACGACTAACCAGATCCTAACTCTGCAAAAGTAGACTAATATAGAAAACTTGGTGTCCAATTTTCAGTGGTCGAAGGTAGCATTCTTGCGTACGTAGTAGATTCCTCTTGCTCTTCCGACGGGGAGAGCATTACCTATGGAACGTAAGGCTGCGGGGCAATCTTTAAGACATCTCGCTCTTTACCACGAATGACCGCTTCAGAGAACACCAGTATATACCTTGCTGTCAATTCCTGGTATAACCAAGTATTCGACAGGAACCTATGGGCAGCAATGAGATGGGTAGGCAATTATCATTCTGAGTTTGTAACAGTATCCAGGTAACATCTCAATGAATACTTGGAAGCGCCACACAATCAATTATTACCCGGTGTCCATTGGCACAACCGTAAAAGCGCACCGGTCTGTTATTTTCTGTGAGTCCTTGTAGATGAGGAAACGATGACAACTCGCTGGTCGAAGTGATAAATCTGTAGCTGGGTGGGCTTATAACAATCTAACCGCGTGTGCCGAAATGTTGCTTCCCTTTCATGTACAACGGTTTACACAACAAAAAGGACTAGTATTAGTAAGGATTGAATCATATGTCCCGTTAAGAAGCGGAGAACAGAAGAAATGGAAAAATTATTGCTTGCAAATTCAACAAGTTTCCTTCGCGCACTAACAGCACTTAGTCAGTTGGTCCAAAGGTATTCATATAAGATACGAATGCGGGCTAGAGCACTGTTTTTTTAGTTAAGAGGTGCAAGTTCGAGTCCGCTTTGCATCATGCATAAGGCCGCAAGTTGCCGAAATCTGTTTAGACCTGCTCCATTCCGTGCTTCAATGACCTTTTATTTTTGTCAAAAACGAAATGCGTATGAAAATAATCGGGTTTCGGTCAAGCAGGCGAGGTACTAGCTTAGGTGAAGTCTCATGACGGGCAGATTTGATTGTCACATCCGGAACTTCTGCCTAAGCGGAGAAACTGGGTGAATTAGTCGTTCCTGCACTGTGACAATGTGGCACTGAAGCAACCCGTTTCCGCCATCTTTTAAGAGTTTTGTTTGTAGAGAGAATTCCTACTAAAAAGAGATCTGGCATGACAGAAGTGCACCAGTATTCTTCAACTTCAAGACTGCCCACGCAAGCGAGTCATTTTCCAACCTCGATGTGGTCCCGCCAACCGACAGCATGAATAAGGCGTCACGTGAAGTTAGGCGAACCCAGTCTCCATTTCGTTCCGCGCCTCGGTGACAGGCAAGCAGAGAGAAGCGCATCACCAGCTGCTCACACACCAGTCCAAACAACGGAACGGTTTCTACGGCATGTCTGATTGGCAGACAACCTCGAGCAGCCGTCACGTCCGTGAAGCGTTGGAAAAACGTGACCCACACACCTCCAATTGACCTTGGCCGAAGGCCTGAACAGCCAAGTCGGTCGCTGCCGCGAGTTGTGGATGGACTCTGTGACCAAGCCACCCTGACCAGTCAATTATGCAGGCATCAGGGGAAGCCTACCTCGGCCGTTCGCGCTCTGTCCATCGTACACTACAGCCACCGGTAGATAAGCAGTTTTACCGGGGTATAGAGGAATGCACTCATGGAACTCCATTCGTCACACTTACGTGATTTTTCATCTGTTTTGGAGATCGGGAGCGACGGCCGATTAGAAAGCATATCTTTATCGTTCTCACAAAAAGACCGTCTTATAGAGTTTCTCGAAGACGGAGTTTTTCGTTTCAAACAGGCTTGGTAAATACTCGATGGAGTTATCGCTGAGTAACGTTTCGATTTTGACACAGGCTTTGTCAACAGTCGTTTTGGTGTGAATCTCAGTGCTTCTCTAAAAACTTCCACATATTCCAAATCTATTACGGTGCGTGTCCCACCGTCGATAGGGACCTAACTGATACCTGATATTCATATGTGTTTCTGATGCGGCTCTTGCACTCACCCATTCTGGTATGTAAATCCCCGGTTGTTTGTCTTTCGTGCTGTCGTTACATTTCATCGTGTTTACTCGGTCCCTAATCCTATCAACTGGAAGGTGATCCTTCGGTTGTTTTGGGAGCTTCTGAAATCGTAAGGTGAATTGTAATCACATCGACCGCAAAAAATCCGTAAGCCCGACGGGGAATCTTGTAGACGCTGGTGAAATGACACAATAGCGATCTCTCCAAATGAAGTTTTTCTGGTTGCGCACTACGGTAATTCTTTGTGGTGAACTTTGTCTCCTTCGCGGAGTGAGAGCTCTCGTTTATCGTCAAAGATCCAAAATTTTAGAGAATGTAACCCCATAGAAAATGTTGCTAATTTTTTATCTGAGATTGAAATACAAAATATGGTTGAATATTACTCATCGGTAACCTGTTTCATCGATCGGCAAAACTGTTGGCGAAAAGCTTCTTTGACTAGACTTGGTTTGACTTGAATTAATCCGTTACACTTTCCCACTGAGTGATATTAACTGGCTATGTGCTCAGGTCAGTGGAGACGCAACCAGTCACACCGAAACGTTTGTCGTTATGCCAAGGTCATGTCTCCAAGTCCTAAGATAACATAGGTGTCGTCATTCGCATCGTGGAATTTCTCATGGTGTATTCCTAGCAACCCTGTGAAAAGAAACCTATGACTCGTCAAATTCTTGCACAAAAGATTCGAGCTAATTCTGAGAGAGGCCACGGCATGTTGATTGGTGGTTAGCATGTTACTCACAACGAGCTTCGAAGGTTCCCGAACTTTCTACAGGAGGATGTACAATACGGTATTCTTTGTAAGAAGCTTCCTTCTAGGATTTACTTTGAAGAAATTGAAGGTTTAACAGTTCCTAACTTTTTTGGCTCGTTTTGATAGTGCTGCCTAAGGGCCTACCAAAATAGTGTTTCCTTCGGGAAAGCTCTGGTGAGATACGCAAAATTTGAATAGTACGCCGGGTCTTTTGTGTCCAAATGCACCTATATTTCCTTCTGAACTACAGTAGTCCCCTCATAATGGGGAGTTATTCGTACTATGGAGCAACAAATAACAACTACTATGCACATTTATGCAGTCGTGCCAGGGTCAGCTTCGTCTCAAGAAAGATCGTGTCTTAAAACGAGTTTTGTACATGGGACTTCCATTTATTCACTAATGTGTTTCGTCACTTTTGGAATGAGGAGTATTCAGCGTTGGTAGCGTTCGTTTCATTTAACTGACTTAAGAATACGATCGTCTGTAAGCAATACCATCACAGGGATATTTTCAGTTTTGTGACGGTGCATTTTGATACTCTACTGATTGGTCGAATCGGTAAGTTCGCCCTGACGATGCCTGTTTGAGGACGTGATTTAACCTGGTGAAACTATCAGTACGCGCTGGTTACGTAAATGTGCTAAGTCGTAATTCAGCTAGAATTTCATCTATTTCTCTAGTTCACTCAGTGAAGAAACCTGAATCGGTGCTTTCTAGTCTGCCTGAACATCCTGCAAAATTTTGTCCTGTCGCACGGATCCATGTAGTCAGCCGCCCTCATTCGGTTTGCACGAAACGCATCCAAATGAACTTTTAGCTCTCGGTCAAGGTTTAATTGTATGGCGAAATGAGGTCTGTCTAGTCGGCTTTGGCGCATGTTGACGATAAGAGAGTTTCAACGAGACGAATTGATTACGTCACAGTTTCCTGAATCCAACTGGTTCGTCCGGAGGTTATAGCCAATAGGCTTCGAAGCGGTCAGACGTGCGATGAACAAGCGCATGATTAACACCCATGCTCTCTCTCTCTCTCTCCTTCACACACACACACACACACTCACATGGTCTAGGGGGGTTGAATTTAAATCAGCCTTGTCGACTGTGCACACGTTTTCTGTGTGCACACAATCTCTTCGACACGGCCGCCACGTAATACGAAGAGGAAATCTTGACATCTCCCGTGTCCTTCCCGTTGGCCTGAACCTCCAGTGCTAAGGACAAGGCTAACCAGACGACCACTGATTTCCTAGATGCTATCGGAACCAATCACATTCCAGTGTGAACAAACCAGTCCCTTCGTGACCCTAATGACTATCTGTCACGATCACGTGTCTCATCTGATGACAAATCAGTCTGTGGTAGGCCGTCGACACACATCTCACGGACTGTGGCAGTTACTGGAGGTCTGATATCGAATATACGGGCGTGAGTTGACCACATTTTTCTGCTTGCATCACGTTATTGAGTTTTTCCCCACACTACATAAATGTAAGACAAGCATTTGAATTCCCTGAAACAACACAGCGGTTTTCTTGAAAGTGTAGGAGGCCAAGTTGTGTAGCCATTGTCTCATTAACTCTCTCACTGTCTCCATTAACTTAGTGTTTTGGATAACGTGTTTGTTTTTCTGGAAATATCCTTAGACTGCTGAGATGTCCTCCTGTTTTTTGTTACACTATCTCATTATTTGGGATAAATAGCTTCTTGAAAGTCTCAGATGGTGGCCACTGTTGGTTGGCAGTCGAGAGGAGATTTGCACAAGTTATTGACCCTAGGCCTTCAGACGACCTGGCTATCCTGTCTGGTTTGCAGGAAGGACTCAAATGAATTTCAGCTGAATCTCTCGTTTGTGGTATTCTTCAACTGCACACAGGTCACCTTATATTTCAGTTGCTACGACATTCGAGATATCGCAGTATACTTTCTTGATGGAACTATACTCGTAAGGTTGCTGAAAACTCGTTCGCAACCCACGACTGGTTTCGAGCTTTTTGGGAGTCATCTGATGTGCGCGGTTTCCAATTTTCTGCCAACCTCATGTTCTACTTGAACCCGAACTTGGATGCATTTCGTCAAATACACTCACTTACCTTCAAGAGGGAACATCGAAAGACGGACTACTTATCACTTAAGCCGATCTCTCCAGAGGGCGGAAACACAATCACACGGTTGGATTTGGGAATTCGCAGTAGGCAACCCAAACAATGAGCTGAGTAACGTCAGTGGACATTGCGGACCTCCGTGTTTAGCGGATCCTTAAACATGCTACTTTAGACTTATCCTACCTCGTTGGTTGTTGGTAGAAGTCAGAAGGGCTCGACAGCTCTTCTGGTGGATCCTAAAAGACGACAACGTTCTGCTGCGTTGGTCAAACTAAAGTTGTTTGCTCATTGATCCTGACGGTGATGATGTACGAAATCTGGAGGACAGACTCCATTTATTTCTTTTATGTGAAGACTAGAATTGCACAACAGAACTAATGCTGCCTAATGCTGGAGATATCTTAGCACAGGGTTCTGGGGGACTCCTTTCCGGGCCGACTTATCCTCTGGTATAAGTCAGCCACAATAATTTTGTATACAACCGGTATAAGTTGTGAAGGTCTCGCATGTCACTGGGTCGGAACTTCCGGTTTTGAGTATGCTAGCATAGTAGTGAATGATCATTACGGTTGTCTACGGGAACTAATTCGTCATCATGCTAGTACCAAAGGAAACCAGCATATAGGGCACCAACTAGTCTTTAAGCCGACACTTTCACGTCCAGTTTCACACTGTAGCTCAATTAAGAGGTTTGAGTACGTGGTAATAATACTACTACACTTGGTCAGATTAGACAGCTTGGCAAGACGAGTGGCATGACTGAATGATTTACTTCTTTTCGGGTCAACTTTTCAATGAGAATATTCAGTTTTTTCTCAGTGTAGAAGGTACACAACACCCAAAACGTGGAAAAATCTACATTCGTACTCTATATGTATGGTATTGTTAGTGGAACTCGCAGGATTAGTCCTGTCTTACGGTTTTCCGTGCACTTCTCCTTCAGACTGCGACAGTCAGAATCACAAAAGGGATTCATTTGGATCAAACTACACTGAGCATAAACACACAAAACAGTTCAGAGATGTTTGGTAACTCTTCAATCTCTGCCACATCATCTCTCTCCTCACTGACTTCGGAGAGTTCAGATGTTATGTTCTCTTCCCAGTCCAATACGGCGGCTGCCGGTAACAGGAGCGAACAAAGATTAACTTCCGAATTACGATTTGGTCGGTGGATTGAGCAGGAAACTTCTTCGAGTGATGCAGGTGACACCATTGATAATGGTTACGATGTTCCAACGGGTGGCTTCAGATGGGATGCTTCAGGACAAGAGGTGACGGTTTCACATTTTCCCGTAAACTCATCAGATTTTGACCTTATCGAGGTCCCAAATGACAACGACTCACCGCCATATTCTTCACTTAATCCCATACGGACTATCCAAAACTCACAACCGAATCCATATACTAACTACCCCATGCCCAATACACCGTCAGAGTTCGGCCATTCTCCTCTATCCGTTTCCAGATCGAACTTTAACTTCGGTTCTACTTTATCCGGTCCTCGTTGCGCTTCCTCTGAAAGCGAAACCACACCAACCAAGCCTTATTCGGGTGGTAATCCAGCACATGTAGCCTTACCTTCCTTAATCCGAAATTCATGTGGTATTCCACGAGAAACTGCACAGTCCTATTTACTTAACCGGTGCCCCGTTCATCTCACTCCACCCCGCAATCATTCCGGATTCGACTTGGAGGAGCACAGTAACGAAACAGATCACCCTACACTTCTTGAGTTAACAGGCGATGTACGGACAGTAGACATGCAGGCATTGGATCAGTTACCCCTTAGAACCTGGTTACTCTGACTCCACTAGGATTTCACTCCGATACGCCTCTGTGACGAATGACTTCGATAGACTAGTACACTTTTCCTTAGAAGAATGCTTTTTTATCGCTACCGATATCACGCTAGCTTGTAAAATGGAAAATATTGGATCAGTCGGTTGTACAGAAACCATCCTTTATTCTTTTTGTTATCTACTCAGAGTAACTTACTTTTCCGCATTTGGTTATTTATTTACTATGTGTATGAAATGATAATCTGTTGATCAGTCAGTTTCTGCGACTGGTAGGATCCACAATCAATATTTTTGCATACAGATTCAAATGCAGCTATCCGTGTGAAGTTGTAAGAGAATTTTTCGTACCGTTTTTCATGAAGATGCCTCGCCCTTCCTTGACTCATTTTAGACGGAAGGGCGCACATGTAATCGTCTCCTTGTTTGAAATAACTGATGAATTAATAAAGTAATTAACAGAGACGCGTGGTCCTTAAGTACCTGTTGATGGTATACAGAGATTCACCTTACGAGCGCTTGTAACGTATTCTGTATAATCAAGACGCATCGACCGATACGATTCAACTATATGTCGATGTATATGTGTCATCCTATCGGTCGATCAGGATAACCCTTAGTTCGCTTTATCATGTATAAGAGTGACTCGATCTGAACAAAACGGATGTAGCCACATAATGACCGCTTAAATTCTTTGAGGCTCGGACAATTTTCCACAGTGGGATGGAATTTACGAATCTATGTAGCAGCATCTCCGTATGATTATAGCGGGAATGTGCAAACATTTCTTATTTTTTGTGCTTATTTTCACAATTTTGTCACGACCAATCCTAGGAAATGCGATGAGTGATGAATACTAGGGGACGGCAGGAGATGTCCAAAGTTGTTTGTTTCGGTTGATTTGTACAACTTCTAGTCTTAAAGTTAACTGTGTACAGTCACATGAATTCATGCGACCTTTGAAGTCAAGATGCTTACTTTAAAAAAACATCTTTGGGTGTTGGTGACGTCTACGTCCAATTGCGATTCCATTGACACAGCCTTTTTCATATATGTTCACACTATCTCAAAACGCTGCAGCAGTAATTATTTAACCCATAGCACATGCCCACGTGATTATTACCATCAAAAACGATTTCCTGACAATGTTGATCCCCAAAATGTACTCAGGCATTCATAGCACTAGAAGTTTAACACATCAGCATCATATTGCATTACAAGTTTCAGTCCGTCTCATTTCTTGTTAATTGTAACGAGATGCATAGCGATTGTGGCCTTCTTTCGGCTTAGCTGCGCAGAAACAGCGCTTATTTCTCGCACTCCGGAGCAATTCACTATCGTGCGTATCCGGAGCACCCGAAGACTGATCTCACGCAAAACTGATGACTGTAAACCGTGCTATACCCAGTATTACTCATACGGTAACATTGCATACGGAACTGCAGCTGGTCTAGGCAACTGATCCTAATGACTTAGCCAAACAACACGGGAGACGATGTCCGATCGCCGATTGGTGCTTTGCTCACAATCCTTAAAACACCGCTTACGCAGTTGCGAGATAAACCCACAGTGTGTTGTCACTCCGTCAGGCCTACGACTTTCGAATGTTGCATCGCAATCTAATGCCAATTATGATATCATTTTTCAGACTCACTGAGTTACATTGCTTGCAAAGATTAGGATTACAACAGTTTGCATGAAGTCTTGCGATAAAACCATCGGTCTGATTTAACAGTACCTTGTCAAAGCGGGAGTAAATTTTTCGGAAAATGACGTCAAGGTTAACGGCCGAGAAGTAGGTCTGTAAGATGCTGTCAGTGATACTGAACAAACCAAGGGAAGAAGCTGTGAATCTTCCGCTGAATGTATGTAATAGTTTAAAAGATAGTTCAAGTTTGAAATCGAGAGACGTTTGTTCATTTGTTAATGGAGTCATCGTTGAGAAATTAGTCACATTCAGCCCAAAAGATCTGCTTCTATTTGATTTGAAATATAAACCTTGGGGTCAGATGAAGAAACGTACCAAAAACCGGTCCATTATACGTTACGCTAGGACTTGTCCCGTGGATGTATTGCATCGTTCTTGAGGCATTGTGGTTGCTAGTTTCCTCCGTTGGCCGCAACACAACGCGGTCATGGACCATATTGGCGTTCAGTGCGAACAGGTATTAAAGGGATTACTGGGTTCAGCCCGTTTGATGAAATAGTTATCAATAAGTAGTGTAGTTGTCTTCCGCTCAGTTGGCAGTGTGTCAGAATATTGGGAGATCGGATGTGTCACTTGTTTGTTCACAAGTTCGCTGACCTGATTGTCGAGTTAGGCAAATTCCTCGCAAACGTTTCGCCACAATTCGAGGAGATATCCTGAGTGCGCGGTTAAATGGATGCTTGGTGGAGTGGTTTGCCTGCTGCACTAATCACACAGCCTCTCATGTGTCAGAGCATATTTACACTAAACGGATATACGGAAGATGCTCGACCTACATCTGCCAATTCATAGTACAGTTGCTTGATTCCAGGTTGGTGAACCTTCAGGAGGGTACCGCTTTCATACACACAAGTTGAAGCAAAATGTACTCCATAACTATGGGCAACTATGAGATCTTCCCAAGTACTCTCTCTTTTGCACACTGATTTGGTTTTGACGGAAGACTTAACTGTTTAAGGCCGCTTCATGTTTCATTTGGTACGATATCGCAGTACATTGTCTGGATGTAACACACTACTCATAAGGTCGTGCGGCACACTTAGTTGAGTAACACCATCATAAACGAGATTCAGCTGGACTGAGTTGAATTTCCCGTCACAAGCAAATTAGTGTGCGGCCGAAGGTATTTGGCAAATTCCGTCCAGTTCGGGTCCAAGTAGAACCTGAAGACGACAGAAACGTGGGGAGTGCGTCTATCCTACGAGTCCCAACAAGATTGAAACTGGTCGCTGACTGGTGAAGAGTTTTCAGTGAAAATATGGTAAGTATGTTACGTCAAAATATGAGATCTCTGTACGATCTTTTTATCGATGCACAAACTGAGTGGATTCATCGTTTTTGTTGTCTCCACGACCCCATTCATAGGATCCAGTGCCAAAACAGGCAAGGTGCTGTACAGTTTTAAGTACTTTAAATTAAAATTAATTCGGGTGGAAGGGTGTTGGTTGCCTTCGAGAATGGGCATCTGGAGTACTCCATTTGGGGGGAAACTCATGTACCAGGGTTCAGTTGCATATAGCCACCTACCATAAGATCTGTTTCTACTCACGAACGTTGTGACTGAGCTGCTTACGCTTGACGATCAACGGCGATTAGCTCCACACAGACTACCATCCGGTCCTGTTCACATCAGTGAAATTCGCATGGAAGTTGGAGACCAAGATTTCCGGCGTGTCGTTTAACCTTACGTCTGTTTGAGCTGTACTCTGGTCATGAAGCACCCCAGTGGTAACAGATTGGTTTCCGCAGTTGTGAAGTATTCAAAGGTAGCAGGAACTGGAGCAAATTCATCCCTCAGATTCTGGTCGCCTCAGTCGCTGAGCAGTCAAAGATACGTCGCGTACGCTGGACACCAGCTGAGTGTGAAGGGACCCCATGCGAGCATTTCAGTGGAGTGAAAAGGACGACTTTGCTAGTTCCCTCGAGGTAACCACTTTGAGGCACTGTTTAAAACGTTGAGGTTACAATTCAAGTTGAATTTAATCGGTCGAAGGAATAAATATGAGGGGAAGTTTTTGAGATGTTTGCTAAATGACGATGGGATTCACTAAATCTTCCTGAAACGATTACTTCTCGATTGGTTCCAAACAGCATCCAAATGAAGAAACTTGTTATTTGTTTTTGGTCTGATTTTTGAGACACTGTGATTGAATTGAACTGAACTGGTTGAACTCGGGATATGTTAACCAAAACGAGATCCTTGATTCGGTTCAGCCTAAAATTGTATTGAAAGCACTAAGCCAAGCAAAAGAAAGTTCATCTACAGCCCACCACGTCGGACCATAGGTATGAACGGTGTGGTATTTCCTGTGCAACATAACGGCTATGGCGTATTTAAGGCAGCCAGATACACAGAGCACCAGTACAATACACAACCCCTGTTGGGCTCAAAGACATGACGACGAAGTATCCAGTGCCCTGATTCGGAACATTGATTAAAAGATTAAATGGACCTGTCTTGATGTGCCAAGGTACAAGTTGTCCGCCACGGTGTCACTGCAACAGGCCTTCATTAGGACGGTCATATAAAATATAGTTTTAGATAATGGCTCAATTCATCACATGAGATCTCAACTCGATTTTGTGTTCATACCTGTTTCCCAAATTGACTCACTGGTGGCAGCTGATCTCATCGGATTCCTAATGTTTTACTACTTACAAATTGCAAGTAGATAACAAATAAGCACTTGTTAACCTATGCAGTGACGACAGCTGAGGACAGATTGGTGGGTGCCGTGTTTGTGTGGGCGAGTCATGTAAAATGAATCTTTGTGTATTCTACGTTGAATTTTAACCGTGTACGGGTACGTAAATAATTCAGATCTGAATGGGCATCCTACTGTGACCCGGAAGGTGAATATTTCCATATTTCTTCAAACCAGCATTGATTACGTAGGCCTGATTGTTGGAGGTAACTGGTTGCTCGAACATGTGGGAATGTGCTGCTGATAGTTAATAGTTTGTCTGTCTGTAACAATCCACAAAGCCATATGAACGTGGACCTTTTGTGATTCAAGAGGAAAATTATCAAACTTTTCGTCTCAGCCGGTTCACAATGATTTGTTTGGCTGTATCTTTTGGAATAATTGACTTGAACCTAACGAACAATTCACCCGTGCGGCGATGATTAGTGTGTTGAATAAAAGCAACACTCGTCACTACATTGACGCTAATGGTTCCATGATTGAAATGCATCAATTTAATTATTCCATTAATTTGCCCAATCCATCGCTTAGTTCGCGATGCACACTTACTGGATTGACGATGCCCGTTGGAGTATGTAACTTCACTTCGTCTATTCTAATAGTGCGAACCAGCCACGCAGATGAAAGATGCGGTATTCCAGCCAAGAACAGGGAAGACGCGGTACTGTGCCAAAATTCAAAAGAACTTCCGCGCAAGCCACCTGCGGCTGTCCAACTATGTGGAGGCGTCCAGTGCTTTGAACATTCATTCATTCCAGCTGGCTGGCTACTCAAAAAAGAGTTGGCCGACTAAAGTTTATCTGTTGGAGCACTCCAGCTGGAAGAATGTGATTCGATGGACTCATACTCATATTGCTTCATACTCGTTTGACCACACCCACTAGAACAAGTGTCTTGCAGCTAACTTATCAATACGCGGCGGCCGTGTAGAAGGGCGCGATGACAGTTTTACCGCAAGGGAAATATTGTGAACAGAATTAACCGCCTCATAGACTGTTTGTGGATATCACCAGAGACCGACTTAATCAACATAGAAACGTGGAAACTTGGCGGTCCAAATAAATGTGTCAGCCTTATCAAAGGCTTTCACACTGGGACGAAAGTTCGGAGGCAGACCAATGAAACTACCTCGATCGATTTCGTAATCGATACCGGAATGAAACAGGACTATGTTCATGCCCCAGTCATTTGGAGCCTCTATCTAACAACCATCTGCATAGAGGCATCCTACCATTGCGAAAGTGGCACACCAATTCAATACCGACCGGAGGGTTATGTGCTCAATTACTGATGAAAACACGGTTGAATCCAACGTCCGCATGAAACTTTTTTCAGATGACTGTGGCTTATTTTTCCATTCCGAAATGAAACCTTCTGGATTCCAGGTAGGTTTGTTTCACTTTCCAAAGAATATGAAATCGGCGGATCCAAAATAACACATGCTTGTTTGACCGCGTCTGCTTCAAATGCGGTCTGAAACTTGTCAATCTGATAGTGCATGCGTGTGGCGTATAAGCACTCGGTGGCACTCCAGTATGATTGCTATCGGAGGAGAAAGCACAGACGCAAGGGTTACAAAAACATTGCCAACTTATAAGTAATATGGCTTCGTGACTTCGGGCACGAATAATAGTGTTCGGATGCTTTGGTTGATGAAAAAAACCCGATCGACGTATCTTCCATTCAAAGTCCAAGAAACCGAATAAGTAGGAGAAAAGTTGCTAAAATACGATGAAACTGAAGTGAAAGCTAGGACTGCTGTTCCACATACGTACGGCTTGCAACTGACGATGACGCTCCATTGACTGTTGACATATACTGAGTGGTTCGGCACCTTCCAAAGCATCGTAGCAAAACAGCTTACACCGTTTGCGATTTACTATCATTATGCCCAGCGCTCTACACCCGCAACTAACCTGAGGTGCGCCTTAAGTTTACACAAAAACTTGGTCTTCTTGCAAACTTTCGTTCACCTAATTAAATCTCTAACTCATCTTTTATTTGTCCTTGATCGAAGGTGGAAAGTCACGTGCCGGCCCATTAATTCATCTGCCCAACTGTTTTTGAACATACCTACCGGATGAACAATGTTCATTTGACATAATCTAGCTATGAGGATAAGTCAATATCGTTCAGTGCACAGGGTTCACTCGCCTGGTTGTGCGCTCACAGGTGATTTTACCGCCACAACTAACTGGCTGGTTTCGGGGATCCGAATCCAAAGATCACATCTGAATCACAACTCGAGATCACTGATTTCAATCGAGAAAACGAATAAGGAAAGAAGCATCTTGTATTTGAGTATTCCAAACTTAAGCTACGCGCTTTTTTCGGCATTTCAAAATAATCGATCATGGATTCAAACCAGCTTCATACGATAAAAATAGTCATGTTCACATCATTCACGTTTGACACAATCTTTTTCCCTTTCTGGCGCAATTGTTCTGATGTCTCCACACCAAAGGGAGCAGGGACGGGGTTCGGACAAACCAATCACATCGCTAAGTGTGAACACGTTCGCCTGTTCAGACCGGATAATACCGGTGCATCCGATTTGTGCTGGTGGAGCAATGGTAACACGCTTCCAGCGTATGTCACATGTCCGGAGTTTGAACCATGTTGATGAGCTAAAATAAGCTCAATGCTTCCCACGTTTGGTATGGACCAACAAGACTAATAGCGCCAGGACAGAAGGAGGACTATTCAAACGAAAATGATGTGAAAGTGAATTCTACAAATCTCACAACCGCCTACAAGTGAATGAGATTTTGTGACTAATTTATTAAGCCCTTCTTCACTTCCAAAAATAAGTCAGTTGTACCAGCGACATCGAAAGCTGTCTGACAGGTAAGGTTGCGGAGCAAATATGTATAACAGAAATCTGGTAAAGGGCGAATCTAAAGCTATCCATTTCACTTCTTTCAGCAACCAACTGATATTTTCGCCGGTTGCAACTGTTATATTTGAGCATAGTGCATGAACAAATAGAAGAACCAAGAGTTCACGCTCCGACAGAATCAAACTACGCACTACTTCTAACCGACCACCTTTTATAGAAACGTAACTCACGTCATTCAATACACTATATTGCCAATTCGTAGGCAAGCATCGGTATAGAATTGACTATACAAACCATAATAAGGTGAGGGAAAGCGATGGACGGTTATTGAGATGCGGCCCGAACCGAACCGCCGATTGAAGTCATCGTCGCCGTGGCATCCTCCACTTTCTGCTGTTGTGACTGGCGGATCTTGCGCCACGAGTAGGCTTCCGTCTTAGCCTGTACTGTATCCCAATGCTTCCCGAAGGCATACTTATAATAGGGAACATAGTAGGGTAGCCGTGGTAAATCACTGAACCTGAACTGAAGACGAGAATAAGAAGGGGGGGAAGGAGGGAAATAACGTACAGGCGGTCACTGTTCACAAAAACAAACAGCAAAAAAAACAAGGAGTCGCGCAACAATATTTTTCGAGTTTTGAGGGATATGGATGGATAAAAAAGAGTTTATCTTCGGCAATCACAGAAGAGGGTGATGGCGCTCGACTACCTGGCAGTACATAGTCCATTTTGATTAGTGGATCAGTCGCTCTTCTACTGGAGCAAATTAATCCGGCATAGAATTTAATGCACTGACCACTTCTCTTATGTGAATTGCGTCTGTGGAAACACATCACACACCTTAGCGAGTTCATGCAATAACCTCAGCTGACAAAACGGCCGCTCAAGAGCTGATAGGGCCGAAAAGCGTTGGTTGCACAGAAGCTTAAAACTCGTCGGTCAACAAAAGGTCGTGCAATGCCAAGTACACCGCTGGTTCATAGCCTTTTCAACACGTGACGAATACAATAAAATTCGGTTTACCCTTCAAGGTGAAACAGATGTTGTGTAGTAAAATATATTGCGCATTATGTTGGTCCTCTGACTAAAGTAATCCCATTCGATCAGGTTCGCAACTACTGGATTGCGAAACACAATTCATCCAGATGATCAGATTCATGGGAAGAGTGTTAGGCATGATTGATAAAGCCGGACCTAGAACTGTACTGGTGAGCGACTTTGTGTGGTATATAAATGTACCACTTTCTGGTCACGGTCCGACAGTGACGGGATGATTGAAGATGAACATGCTGTTGACGAATGTAGTGAACAACGAGGTCGAACAGAAGAGTGAGGTTATGGATAATGATACATAAAGGGTGAACGAAGTTGGGAAGGCTCGGATAAAAATAAATACATAAATAAATCGTTCAGCCATAACACCCTTTCGGTGCCTAGCCGCCATGCCACCCAAAGGAAGTACGAGGGCTGGGATCCTGCCAGGTTGCCTAGATAGGAGAAGTCGAGAGGCAGAGGTCGGGTTCGAACCACGGACCTTCCGGTCAGTAGATTCGCCCTCTAACCACTGAGCTATCTCGCCCCCCGGCTCGGATGGAATCACCCGGTACCGAAAACCCTTTATACGTAACGCATCAATGGCCCTAGAGAACGACTGACTAGGCGGAGCGAATCTGAATTTAATTATGCCAAGTTTTTTGCTACTTAAACGGAGCTAGTGACATGCACGTAAAATGCTTGTGGTGAAATTGATGAAGTAGGCACCGACACCACACCGGTGGGAGTTCTCTTCTTGTCCTGGGACGATTATTCTGTTAAATTCACAGTTGATGGGAAGACTGCATATCCTTGGACGTGTGAAGGGTTGATTTATGAACATGTGGCATTCGAAAAATTCCGCAACGACAAGTAAGTAACTAAGCAAAATTGTCCAACCTTGTACTTCCGCTTTAGCACATGACCCAGGACAATTTGCCTCAGCAGATACACTTCAAAGTGAAAACAATATTTCCACTCCTCCACTTGTTCTGCACAAATACTGGGAATTTAGTTGAATTACTTTAGCGATGGAGCTCTAAAGAGCATCAAAACAAAAGCAAAACGTGAATGAGAAAACTGTGTTGAATTCGGAGATTTTTGTGAGGAATTTAGAAATACTATACTAGCGGCGTGCCATTTTGGAGGGAGGATTGAATCCAGGATCTAGAGACAACCCTCCTTGAAACCCTGAGATCCTTCGCGCGTCAAAAGCTATTGGTAGAGCAAGGTTTAGAGATCCGATGTGTTCTTTGACTGAGAACTAATGATGGGTTCCAAATAAGTCGACACGACCAGCAGATATGCTGGACGGTATTTGACAGTAAAAATGTCTCCACCTGTTAAGACGTGATGATTCACGCGCGTTAAGCGTATGTTATCCCAGTAGCGGTTACGTGCTGGCTTCGTACGTCAGACGTCCAGTTTTAGTCCAAAGATACGCATCGTTGATGACAAAAAAGATAAACCTTGAAACGGTGAGGCAGATAACCCAACAATAGTTTCATCCTGCAAGTCTGCCTGTGCTAAAAAACTGAGAGGCGGTCTGTAACTGTTTCAGTCCTATTGAGATTTAGCAACAGTGGGTAGCCATCAAGCCTCCAGGACGGTGAAACTGCAACTTTCCGGATGAGAGTCTTGAAGTCCCACCACACGCATACAGATGGGTTGTCATCAGTGTAATCAGACGGGATATATTACCAATGGACTGGGAATGTGAAGAAATCTCCTTCCTGACGAGTGGAAGCCTGAAAGCATCTGCACGATAAATCTGGAGTTTTATTCACCAATGAAAATGAGGACCGTGGTTGTAGCGTACCTTCAAGAAATCGAATGCAACGGCGACGTTGGGTCGAAATTCGTCAATCGACGGCAATCGTCCGTAACGTTGACTGAAGTGAGTGAGCATGATAGACGTAGCTTCCATCTCCTTGCCTATTCGAATGGCAGTACCAAAGGTGCTGGAATTGTGAGTGATAAAGATCAAAGTTAGACAGCTGCAACACCAAAGTTAACAATATGTGGAATGATCATTCTCCAACCTCCACCAACAGAAGAGTCAAGTGAAACAAGTATCCGTTGCTGTATAACATTCAAAAATATGTTGGTATAAACAGCCACCTCTGTGCCCTTACGAAGATCGATTACACGCTGTCCATCCAACTGGGTATACTCGGAGGATGCAACAAGTCATGGTAATGTGCATTTAGAACAAGGATCCACCAAATTGAGTTACGCGGTTGCACTGCGCTGTCAAGAGCACGTTGACATGCTGCCACAGTGATTATACCATAAAATGGGTCTAAAAATATACTAATTACTATTTAGTGACCGATGGTTTCAACTTCCTGAGACTACATCACAAGCAAGAACAGTCATGTGTCTAAGAAATCTGTCTAAGAAATCGTCCCATATCTAAACTGAGGATTAACAGGTGAAAAACTTGACACAACCCATGTGACGCAAATAACGCCGAAGAATATCAGCAGCCTTGGCACATGCGTTGAAAAGTATTAGCAGTTAGTCCGGGACGAACCAGTGTGTTAGGAATGGCAAGAAAAAATTAGCAGAGTGGCTTTGTGATACGATCTTAGCAGAGGATTCGTACACCAACGTCCTGAAAATCTGATAAGTCAGGATGAATAAAACCCCGAAGGGAACACTGGTTTCAGCAGTGGACCGGTTGTTGAAGAGATCTTCAGGACTTAGATGACAGATAAATGATTATGGCACTCAAGGCCTATCGGCTCATTAATTTGGCGAAGGTGGCCGGCGTTTTAATAGTTACAGGCTCTGAGGTGCAGCCTGAATGAGACATCAGAGCCGAAATAGTGCTAGGTTGCCGAAGACTAGACAGAAGCGATCACAGCCTGATTGGGGTTCGAACCACGGACCTCGGCGGCTTAAGCGTTGGGCTACCTCGAGTGCTCGTGCTTCACAATGCGGATTGTCGTAATTTACTTCAGAGCCTTTTGGTTTGGTGTCTTGTTACCATAACCTTAAATAAAAATTTGCGGTTGGGGGGTAAAAAAACCACAGTGGAAAACAGAGTTGGAACGGTCGATATTAGGATAGGCTAGAAGCTAATTGGTACGTTTAGGGACTATGATATGGAAGTATAATATAGCAGTATAGCATAGTATGATACAAGAAAGTCGCAGTAGGCTTTCACTGAGAAGGATATTAGTTCAAGACTCCGTGCAAACATGTCGCCCACACTCCCAAGGGTACAGAAGAAGGTCAACAGCCTATGTGGCTTTTCTGGCAAACAGAATAGTTGTTCAGGCCTATCGGAATTCAAAACCAGTGGCAAGAAATATGAAAGTTATCCATTGTATTAGCAAGCATTCTCCCCAGAAGCCGCATCAGTGACACTTTCTGTTAATTCTTTACAACAATCAAAACGAGTTGACTTTCTGGTCGTCTAGCAACGAGTAGTCAGACTGTTCTCACTTCGACCAGTATTCTATATGATGGGCGGTTAAATGTTTGCTTCTTGCAGTTTTACCTGTCAGCTCCCCATGTGTCTCTACCTCACAATTTTTGTTTGTCTACAATTTAAGACTAAAGACGCCGCAAAATTTAACATCCCCTTCGCGTCAAATTAGTTTGTCTGTTGCCAGTGAAGTGGTTCCCAAAAAAGTATCATAAAACGATCAATAAAACTGTATTTAAAACAGGCATAGGCTTTGTGCTATTAAATGTTACTGATGACCTAAATCAAGTTATTCCGTTGCTGTGGATAAAAGGCAGGTCTTTTCTGTACTTTTTTGAATGTCTCAACACATAATCTTATTTGACCACGAATGACGAATGTATGTAAGCCCATTAATCTAGATTTCAAATGACAGGAAAGAGTGAAAATGACGAAAAACAGACATAGTTCTTTGACACGATCTAATAAAGAAGAATAGAGAGAATTAACCACCTGGTGTTGGTTGTCTCTTCACTGTAACCATCTGTGGACTTAACTGTTCCAGCTGCTGTTTATCATCCTTTCCAGTCCTGCAGCTCGAGCGGTCCGTTTCGATTACTGATAGCCAAGTATCAACACTATTTATATCCCCGCGGATCTCTCTTCTAGCCACAGGGCTATGAACCATCGAACAGAACCGAAATTCACACCTGTGAAATGCGTCATACTTCCCCGGACTCCGCACCTTTTAGGGATAACTGCTGAAATTTATTCGGGTTGACAACTTGAAACTCAAGTGGGAAGACCCTGCAATCACCAAAGCCGGCTTGGCGGTAAATTTGATGTAGGTGTTCCTACAAATGAGGGCGACGACTTCATTTGTTTATCACTAGCCATCGCAGAACAGGCGTGCGTATCGTGTTCGCTAGTGCCGTCCGAACTCCAACCATTCGAGTAATCAAATCAATCCTATAGGAAAAGGCTATCGATGACGATTGAGAAGATTACTAGAGGCTCAGATTGCACATATTACAGCTGTTTTTTAGTAATTAAGTAGTTGAGTAAGTTGGCTGAAAACAGATCACCGCAAAGTGGTATGATTTCATCGTGAAAACACTGAAATTTACTTCTCAAGGTTGGCGAACGGACGAGCGTCCAGCGGTGGTGATTCTGAAGTTAAGACTATCGCTTCTCTTGGGACGTGTACAGACTCATAGCATACCTGTGTTAAGGCTGGTTCCCTCAGGGCTCTGGATGAAAAAAACCCACCCACAAATGCACTAAATGCGCTAGTTCGTTTATATACCTTCACCGTTTGCCGAAGCAGGTTTCGACTGGACATTAAAGCAGCATGTCACTGGACGGAAGATATCGTGCTACAACGTAACCCATCGAAATGTTCACACTGAGGCGGGATAGACATCTTCAGGCTATGACCAACGATTGTACGCAACCTCAAGCTCTGTATCTCAGTTAAAGCGGTTGCATGAAATTTCGCCGAGGACAACGTAAAAAATGCTCCTTTTTTAACGCCCATTCGATGAAGGACACAGTGATTAGGCTGACTATGAATAGTTTATGAGGACTTTGCTTACTCACTTTACCAGTGAAGCCCTTGATACCCATAAGGAGAAAGGAAAACAGACAGAAAGTGAGAAGTTTGTCGTAAATATGATTCGCATACCTATGTTTCGTTTTGTCCGCTAAATCTTGATGTTCATCAGTCATCGTGGCTTCATGAATGAGCAGATCACATGGACGACCCGCCTCAGCTAAATCAGCACATTCGGGTGTGTCGCCCGAATAGACGAGACTCCAATTAAGCGGACGGTTTTGTTTGTTAGTATCAGTATGCTCGCTGTTCACAGAACCAAAGCGTTGACCACAAAGTTTGTAAGCCCACGAAGTACTAGTGTGGGGAACTTTGATTGGATAGACCTAGACGGAAAGAAAACAAGGTAGACTAGTGAAATAACTTATCAATTATGAATCAAACTTGGTCAAAGTTTTGTCGATTGGCCAGTACTTCCTCAAATAAGTCTCGAGAGTGTTACTACATATTCACCAAGAAGTAACATTGTGCAACAAAACAAGGAAACTGAACCGATCACCTGCTACAGCGTTGTCTAGGATGAAGAAATTGGTTACTTTGGTTTAAGATAACGGAGACGACCACCCTAGTGTCTTTCAGGCACAAGACGACACGATGGAGTACGAGTTTGAACTCCAAAGAAGACACGAAATACCGCAGCTTCACCATTCATATGCTAGCTGGCACGATCGTTGATCAATACAGTCCAAATTCTGCCAGGGGTGTATATAGAAAACATGGATTGATTCCGTGATTACTTCCTTAGACGCCAAATTTAAACAAAAGCCAAAGTTCATAAATGCATCTGCAACTTGCTAAGGAAGTTCGCAAACATAATGTTTTAGAAATGAGTCATTTGGATCTACTCAGCTTGAAACAGTAGTGTCAGCTTCACCAGTGACGTTGGTAAATCACATGGCCATCCATCCATCACATGTCCACTTCGAAAAATCAAAGAAAATCCGAGGCTCAGTGACTATTTGCAGATAACATAGACAAACGAAAGGCCAGTGAAGCATGAAAACGGCTAAGACGACTATACAGCTGAGAATACGCCTTTGAGAGAGTGGCGATCCTTAACTTCATGAAATGGACATAGAAGCGAATGGGGTTTGAAAGATCCTGGATACGAAACAAAGTGAACATAACGAGCTCCCGTTGATTCCTTTCCAGTGGGGAGCTTGGACTCAAATCAATGGTTCTGATGTGACGGACCATCAGTATTCTGATCAGAGTATTTAAAACTTCCATGAACTGGAAGTAGTATTAATTAATTAGAGTAACTTTCAATTGCTGACTTGCTGAAACAGACGACCTGCTCCTTCTGACCGAAGTGAGGGGAGGCGATTTCTCAGTGCAGGACTACGATGAGGGTGGACCGCACATACGCCCGGATATCTCAGTTGCTATTCCGAGTTGCTGCGCACTGTTCCTCTGAGAAAGTGACAAAGATTGCAACAACAAAAGTAATAATAAATAATCATCCAGCTGTAACACCCCTTCGGTGCCTAACTGCCATGCCACCCGAAGGAAGCACGAGGATTGGGATACTGCCAGGTTGCCCAAGCACAGACGGGAGCAGTCTAGATGCCGAGGTTGGGTTCGAACCACGATCCGGTGGTGGGGCTGACAACTCACAGAAGGCTGTTCAGCCGTATAATGCCCTTCAGATAAAGGTCTTTTACACAAATTATCTAGTGCATACTTCGTCGGAGAATGAGATCCACGTGCTGAAGAACTGCGACTATAATAAGTGAGCCACATCTACCCCAGTTAGTTCAATATACGAGTTTAGTCAACTCTCCTAGATAGCAACCGTCAGTTCGTTTATATAGCCGTCTTCGGATTTCGTCTCAGTGAAAGCAGCTCAGTGGCATGAAAACTGTAAACAGGATATCTCAGCAGAATTCAGTAGCATGTGCTTCGGTGATGAGGCGGCAACAGAGACCACACTAAAGTATCCGGAGGCTCATACATTCCAAAAGGAAGGCAGTATATTTTGGTGCCTGAACTTTCAAAAGCTGTTCCAGTCTGACGAAACGAACCAGGTTATGAAAAACCTAGTTAAAATGAGTTCTTATCTCCAGGCATCTTGAATGGCAATCTGCAAGGTCCAAATACAGGTATACTTTACTGTGGCGCTGATTGTGACAGAATGCATATGACAAAAAAATGAAGCACTCCCTCAGAACCAACCTCTAGTTTCAAACTTTCAAGTAGCGAGGTCCATTCAGCCACACAGGGACCGTCTGCTCGGAGCGGACAAATGGGTGGCCTTAAATCAGGCGGGCAAGACTCGTACAGACGGGGAATAATGTACAGGGAGATCGTAGGGCCGTGTGGGAAAAGTTCGCCGAAACTAGTCATCCATCGAGCGAAAGCCGCAGGGGCTAGAATTGGTAATGTGGGGCGACCAGCGTCTAGATCAGAGAGATTCTCCGACTGGAGAGCACGAGATCGAGCCAGAGCAACTGTGAAGACACCCTGCAATGGGATAAAAAGCTGTTAGTGAGTACCAGTTGTTCTCTAAATAAGATGATGAATGCGGTTAAGAAGAGCTAGCATGGTGGCTAAATAAATTGGTGTTAAAGGGGGACTCAACTGGATTCCAGTTTATACCATTCTTCAACTAAATGTGCTGCAGAAAGGCCGCCTCATGTTTCGTCTGGCACGATATTCAAGATACCGGAGCATATTAAAATATAGTAGAAAGCTCTTCGACAGGCCTGAGGAGCTCCAAGAACGGCGAAACCGACAGTGAGCTGTCGAAGAGTGTTCAGAAGCATTATAAGCAGCGTTATGCTGAAAAGGGCTACTTTGGTCTAAAAATAGGGCACTGTGATAAAAAAAACGAAGCCAGCTCGTGTCAGACTACTAAGTCGTCAATTCGAAACAATTTTGTTAGGAGTTATCGACCAGATTAATGCACACCGCATTACCTTGCCTTCCATCTGGCGATGTGTAGAAAACCGTACAGATGGACGAAATTAGATCACATGCGCATGTCTGAACATCTGTCACCGAAGCAATTTACATCTGGTTTGCGAATGTTTCACCCTCAGTTAGGGATATCGTCGCCAGTCTGTTGGGGAGTTTTGCTATTCTTTAGAAGAAAAATATGGACCGACGACAATACACCGTAGAATACCCATCACAGATCAGCTGTGAAGATTCAGGGATCATTTGAAAAATGACCTCCAGCACGCTACGAAGGACGAATGTTTTGCCGGCAACCAAACACGACCAACCAAAGCTAACGTAACATATATAGGCTGAAGGTGCATCAGCCATTTGCTTAGGACAAAAAGTTCAGATTCAAGAGACCAAACTTTTTGTAACAGGCCTGTGAAAGAAACTGCGTGATGAGGTCTCTGTGGCTGTACTTTTCAGAACACAAGCAAATCATTCTTAACAGGATCCGATTCAAATGAGCAATCAGGGTTATCCATATTCACGATATGGACCAAATCAAAAGTGATGTGGCGAAAAAAATGCCGCTAAAATGAGTTCCACTCACTCCGTGGTGATCGACGTGCATATGTGTGATCAAAATGAGCCGCAGTCGTCGCAAGATATTTGCAGCTCCATCGGCACCGTGCAGCGCGCAAAGCTGATTCAAGCTGCCCTCACCACAGTCCAGCATGATGTAGTCATCCGGGCTAGTGACGCAAAAGCAATCGCAAATGGTCAGTTTCATGAATATGGTCACATAAGGGCAGTAGTAAAAAGTGAACTAGGCTCCGTAGACAAGATCAGCTGGACGACCTGGTTTGGACCCCACTACGGGCGTCTTGTTATTTCAGCAACAGTGATGTGAGGAGTAGGAAATAACAGTCACTGGTACAAAGGAGCAAACATCCACGTTCACACGTATCATGACCAAATACGAAACCTGAATTCGCATGTAGACGGGACTTTCGCGCATCACTGGTTTTAACCTGCCTGTCACCAGGATAGATATTGACGGTTTCGTACTGCTTAGCGATACGATACAAATTGGGAGCACAAAGTTGAGTATCCACAGTAGTCTCGTTTTCAACAGTCCTACTCCAGTCCCGGTAGCAATACTCAGGTTCGTCCACATTAAGGAGGTCGCTAAGGTGGCAGAGGAACCAAAAAGAAACGCAGATGTTGAATCCCCTTTATTCATTTCGGCTATCTCAGCTGGGGATAAGCTGGCTTTGTATATGTCATCTGAGCGAGTCTACTCTTCGGAAAAAAAGAAATACTACACAACAGAGTTTCGAGCATTATCCAATCACTTTAGATTCACGGAAAACAGTTCGCCCTGGTGTGTAGACTGCTCGCTTTCAAAAAGAAGAACTGAATAAAAATTTACATGACATTCTTTAGTTTTGAAACAAGCAAGCAGTATGAGCTTCCAGTAAGACAAGTGCGTAGAAGCTACCTGTGGGGACTTAAGATCGGGTTTTTCAACTGCAGAATCAATTACTTCAGCAATGGATGATACAGACTCAGATCAGTCCATCTATCACGCGCGAGTTAGGTTCACCGACGGAGTCCAATTGTGTGCAAGCGCGCGGTTCGGTTGTAGGTGCCGAACTGATGAAACTGGATTCTTCAGTTGAAGAACAGAAGCCTAGTCTATGAGGTCGTATAGGGTCACGTGCGAATTAGGTTGCCAACCGATGTCAGTGGCGCAACCGATGTCAGTGGCTATCTTGTTGTCAGTTTCTATCCAGATTACCTGAATGAGTGTCTGGAGGTGTAGGCACCTCGGAATGATTGTAGTAAGCTAGCACTAAGTCACTTCCCCGTCCACCTTTATTCTTTCCTTCACAATAAGGCTTTCAAATAAATCATGGTTGTACGGCAGTGAAGCATCAGTGTTGAACACTGATGTCATGCTGTCGATGATGATGATGATGATGATGAATTAGGTTGCTGTTACTGAACCGTCCGACCGAATGCAGCTGTGCAGTTTGGTTATCGGTACTTGCCAAACAGAGCTTTATTCTGACAGGTTCTGCCTTAGCACGGTAAAGTCACGCTCAGCACCACGCCATTCTGGACACGCAGGTTTTGTTTGAGGCGCCGGATAAGCACAACTTCCGTTCAATGTAAGAGCGACGACTGACAATTCGGAATGAGTCTCATGTGCCACTACAGCTTGGTATATCAAGAATACGCTTTGTGATGGCGGCCTTCTGAACTTCCTTGGCCGATCCAGGTAGTAACTTGGGCAAGCGTTCTCCGAAGCAACCTGATAGGTACTTTCCGTTTTATCTATGTACAGGCTTGGACCATGAAACCGCCAGCCTACATATGCTTTGGGAGTTTTGCTCCTCTTAACTGTGAGAAAACCCGGTGCGCATATCCATCATCAGGGTGCATAGAATATGCTCCTCAGACACCATTAAAACAACGCATACGGAAGAACCAGAAACAGACGGGATATCTCTTTGTAGTTCTATCTAGGGCAGAAATGGCCTCGATGCTAAAGAAGAAAGTGTATATCCGTTTGGAATTCCGAGAAGATGTGTTGAACTGTAAAATAGCAGACGAAAGAGTGTAGTACAACGCACATTTCCTGCAGCCTAATTAGTCTGTTTGGCCAACACAACCGCTGTCACCTGTTAATGATAGTCTGCCTATTCTGTCCAACTCAAACGGTTTACAAATATGAATGCACGCGTGAAAGCATGTATGTGGATAGAACGGAACGGTACCTATCAGTTCACATCGCAGAACACTTGCCTAATCGCCATCCAGATCAGTCAACAAAGTTCCGCCCTCGCAAAACACATAGCTGATGTGTCACACTGTACTGCCACATGAGACTCATTCCGACTCGTCAACGGCCAAACCAAACAGTAACTTTTGTACTGGGCAGAAGCAATGATTATCCAATGTCTCGAACTAAGTTTGTGTGTGCGTGCAGAAAGATATGGTGTGTTGAGCTTGGCTTTATCATGAATGGCTGACCCATCACGTATCCCCTCCTCGCCGTCCATGTCCACTACCCCATTAAGCGTAAGTTCTCTCCCTTAATTCAATTAGATGTGTTTCAAAGTTCAGTGACTTTACCAATTGTCAAGTTCTGTCCAGAATATCAATAGTTCACACCTTACCTCCACCTATTTCCGTGCAACCTGGCTACTTTCATTATGCTTTCAATGTTCGTGCTTATTGTGATGTGGAACAACATGTTTCGAGTTCGAGTGAATCCATCAAGGCTTTGTTTTCTCCTGATGGAATCAACGGAAACGGGCGCTCTCCGTTTCTCCATACTTCACTCGCTGGATGACCTAGGAACAAACTAACAAAAAGCGGATTTTCCCCAGGGCATTCGCACCGAGTCATCTGACTTCCTACCAACATCCTAATTGTTTGGTTTCCAAAAAACATTATGTTACTTGAGCGCTTCGTTGGATGAAGGTGCAACGGAATGGAAGTAAGGAAATGGTGCTTAAGCAGCAAGGTACTTAGTATAGCGATCCACGACCTACGCAGGGTTAGAGTATGGACTATTCTGGAAACGAATTCAGCAGTACAAAACACGAAATCAATTGTGAAATTTGGTTGTCTGAAGGTATGGTACCGGGTGCACAACTGGGACGACAGGAAAGACCGTATAGAAGGCCCAAAAGTATACAAATGGAGCTAATGGGTTCTCCTGTGTCTTCCGTTGTGGGTACGTGGTAACTTTATGTGATCACTCTGTTGTTCTGGAGGAACCGCCGCAGTTAAAATCTGGAAATAGCGAAATTTTGCAAACAACTGAAAAACTACGAAAAAAAGATTGATTCTCGTTTATGTGATTTCCCAGGAGGCACATAATCAAGCAGTGAATGAAAAAAATGGCTGCAACAAAAATTTATGAACTAATTGTTTCTGACAGGAGCACGTTTCGTGAAACCATTGCGTCAACTGCTGAAAATTCCCAATTATTTCCGGTAATTAACACTTGAAAACCCAAAAAATGCGTTTTATGCTTCTGGATCACGAAATATGTGGATGAATCGCTGTCAGAAAAGTAGCCTAGAGTACTGCGCGTCGTGATGTGGTAATACTGACGGTTGCGTCTCTCATCTAACATGATGAGATCATGAAAAGAATCCTAAAAAAGTTATCCGAAACCTCACTTGATCGTTCAAACAGCCAAGATCTTCCGATTAAACAAACGTACTTCTGGTGCATCCAAACACACAGTAATGACCAGCAGGAACAGAACAAAACCCCGAAGTCGGCGTAAAAGGCCGACGTCCTGCGTTTCTCAGCCTTGTGTTAGTTCCGTTGCAACTTCCAGCAATGTCATACAATTTATTTTCACTTGGGAATTAGTTCCACGGGTCGAATCGCAATAAGAAATCTGGTGCACTGTGCCCAATGCAAATATATCCTTTTCAACCAATCGTGTATCTTTGGTTCAGGAAAATGTTTAGCCTGAGAGAAACTTGTAGGCCACGATTAGCACAGCATCTCAATGCCAATTTCAGACATTAACATTGTTGAGGTCTACCATCATTGGTGCGAGACAATAAGTCCGCAGACTCGCATTGATAACATTTTCGCCTGAACTTATGTTTCATTACATCTGGATTCACACGATAGCTCTACGCAGTTTCATACTACGGTCCGCCCAGTGGATATTCGGCCAATAAGCATTACGTTTGGGCAACATATCAGCTGTTCAGCACGTCAACTCGAAGACCCACGATCCGAACATAGAGGAAGGACTCGCTACCACCAATGAGGAATTAGAAAAAATATTACTAGCTTTCTCTAAAATTCTAAGTGGTGAATGCTTTACTGACTCCTTTCCTTGAACACACTTTGAGATCGTGAAATGCGACTGGCACTGGAATGAAAACCGTATGCGTGTTAGTCAACTAGCCGACTAGAGATTGAGTCACCAACTTCAACAGAAACCACCTTACACGGATTAAATAAATCCTTGTCGCGCATAGACCTTTGCTCCCTTGATTACACCAAGTTCACCACATCCACGAACGACCTACGCAACAAAACTTTTTGGTTTCGACAACTACATGGACACTTCAGACTCGCACTCAAGCTGAGAACGTCCAGACCGTAAGCGGCCACCATTCTGTTCGTTACCATCACAAGGACTCCGATTGGAAGAAATTTGTTTAGAGGTGAGATAAGGTTGGAGACAAGTTACACGATGAAATACACTAGCGAACAAATCTCTAAAAATGTTCACCAGCATGTTGTTTGCATAAAAGTATTTGGTTTACACAATTAGATAAAACCCACAATAAGTGTCTTCAATAATATCACGAAACGCGACCCGAATACTGTTTTTCAGCCGTTCAAGCGTTCTGGACCTGTAGACCGTACGCTTCAGTTGCTACCACAGAAGAAAGTCATGTGGGGACTGAGGTTCGGTGACCTAGCTGGGCGCTTAAATGGCTCACACCGACTAACATGTCGAATTCCGAAATGGTGACGAACAACCCGGGCATTGTAAGGTGATGCGCCATCTTGTTGCCACCACGTTGAATCAATTACGCCATCTGTCATAAACTATGGGGTTAAGTGACTCTGAAGCGATTGTTTATATGATGAAGCGGAAAACAATGGGAATGAATGTGGAAGCACCACCCCCGACCAGTCACACCACTGAAGAAGAAAGACCCAGGGAGTTTCTTTCAGATAAGTCCCGCTCAAGCCATGAGTTTGTACTGTATGGGACTCGAGAGGCTTCTTGCCGGTGCGTAGTAAATCCAATCGAGAAATGAGGCACGGATGGATTGGTACGTGAGTACAACACTGTTCAATCCATATCCACGCAGAATAAGGCACATCACTTTTCCGAATCAACAATGCATAGATGCCGTAACTGGAATTCACCAAAGCAACGGTGCCTACTTTGTTCCAACTTTCTGAACGACACAGCATGAGGTGTGACATTGATAAGCAATTCTCCGCAAAGCGCTGTAAGAAACCTTCTCGGACAAGCGAGTAAGCTTGGAAATCATCCGTTGACACGCGAGGTTTGCCAATGCTGACATCGAGCACATTCCCAGACCTCTGGAATTCATTCCGCAGTATTTCACTTATGGGCCTGACACCAACCGAACATCAGCGTTCAGTGCGTTGAATCACCGCACAGTAGCCTGTGCGTTGTATTTACACTCACGGTGGAGCATCTCCTAAGCAATAGTCAATACTTTATCATATTATTTCATTGATTGCATGGGACAGTTGTTGGTGGATTAACCGGGTATCCCCAGGATGGGACCGGATTATCATGCCAGTAAATTTGGGTTGAATAATGCGACCTCATACGCAGTCCTTGGATGGGAGAAACAGATGACTAGAACTATTTTGAATACCTACGTTCGAATCAGTGATCTTCACCGAGGACGACATCGCACCTTGGTGACATTTGCGAGCTTCACCTAGCGCAATATCACTTAAATATGCGATAGGTGAGCATGGTGGGGCGGGTAATAGCTCTAAATGAAGTAATGATGGATGAGGGTCGTAGGCCGGCTATCCAACCCACTACACCATCCAGTTGCGCACACTGCAAGTGCTCGCACAAGGTTTCCGAAGGTTAGCATGCGTTTTTTATCGACATAAAAACTTTAGTCTGACATGGTAAGGAGATAGACCGTACTGGAAAGAACTCATGTGTTGAGAAGCAGCATACTTCATCCTGTAGTCGCTGTTGGGAGACCTATATTGGAGCAGTTGTAGATAATAAACAGTAAGTTGTTTCAACCATCTACTTGAACAACTGAAACTCTCATCTGACAACCTGGCACACAAGCACACTATCAACAACTCCTGTAGATGTAATACAACTGAACTTACTAACACCTCTTGGAGAAAAAAAGACTAGGTCGTATGTGGCAACCCAAGCCCAGTGATGAGCTTCGAAGGTCAGGTGGTTGATATCTCATCAAATGTTACTCTCGCTGGTGTGTTAGAAGCCCAATAGCCACTCATTGCGTGAGGCAAGCCGACCACTCTTGCTGTGAGTGCACGCGCTCGTTTTTCGCATGCACTGTGCGCCAGCTACAGGGATGAAATAGCGATAAGCCAAGACGGATCAGTATGGCAGACAACGACCGGCCTGCTGACACCCTGCGAACGCAAGCCAATCAGCAACTCCCGTATTTATTGATTGTAGAATTGATTCGCGTCGGATTCTCTTGTGACAGTAAAACCGATGAAGCCGGTAGCTGGCCCTGCAACAATAATGCGGAAGTCCTTCCTTTCGATGCAGGCTACAACGGTATGCGCTCATGCTTCTTTAGATGACCGAACTCTGGTTCACAACCATATCGCTTCGGTTCTAATTCAATCATTATGGCGAGTCCACACTAAAGTGATAAGCACCAGACTTTAGTTTTGTTCTTATGAGAGCGCGTCACCAGTCCAGCATCCTTAGCCCAACTGGGGATTGAACTCCGGACATCTGACATGAGGCGAGCATGTTACGACTACTCCAGCAGCGTACGCTCCAGTCTCCCAGTTATCGACTGTCTGTTGTTTTACGCGAAGCAGTACCAGAATACTGTCCAACTCCCTGTATTTAAAAACGTTTGACCAACTGGTCATGGTATTTCAGTAGAACACCTGTTAAGGACCGCATCATGGGTTTCTTGCTGAAAGTAACTGATGGGGGTTTTACCGGTTGGACCTGTACATTGATTTGTTTGATAGCATTGAGGATGCGAAACCAGCCAAATCGGCGGGGTTTGCGTTTTTCGTACTGCGACTGAAAATCAATAAGATGTTCTGTCTTGTCACATGCTATATGTTCGAAGGGCATCTTTTTGGTTCTGTGCGGCGCCGAGCTTATCGGATACTCTGACGTTTTCAACATGACCTTGATGTCAGTGAGATGGCACAGTCAGTGGACAGGGTCATAATGGTGACTCACGTTGTCCGCTTGTCTGTCCATCTCCAGTTCCGTGTCAAGTATAGATTAGGGGGCACGGGTGTGGTGTAAACAGTCAGGCCGTAATAGCCAGTCGATGTCCTGGTTCCGGATTTTAGAACTAACATGCTGATCAGCCGATATCTTGCCTAAACGTGGAGTTTAATGGCCGAACCTCACTGCCCACTGGTCGGACCGTGGTGTGAAACGGTTTGGTGCCATCACCTACAGCATGTGACAAGTCCCTCAACCCCTCCACTGGTGGTGAGCAAGTTCGTAGCAGATGGAACCAATGAAAACTGATCATAGTTTATAACTAATACCGGAGCTATTCTCATTCACCAGTGTGCACCTTTCATGCGTCTGAAAATGCTGAAATGGGGGTGAAGTGTAGGTATGGTAGTCCAATAGAACGTTGATTGTTACGAAACAAACTTATAGCCTATGTTGATCAAACTGCCGCCCAAGCTCTGTGTGACAATCCTACGATACACGAGGCCGTGTGGTTAACACACAGCTGATACCTCTGCAAACGTCGAATACCAGCCGATGTCCTAGCGCAGCACTCAGCATCTCCGGAAATAATGAAATTAACTTTGTAGTCACGTGTAAACCAGCTCATTATTTGAAACGAAACTTAGAGAACACGAAGAAAACACCATATACTCCCATTTTGACGGGAGATTCAACTGAATCCAGCCGAATCTCTCGTTTATAATGGTCCTCTTCAAATTTGTAGCAACTTATGGATAGTACGATATGTTTAGACGTAGAAAACAACTTAATCGAAGTCTCATGTAATTTATCACCGGCACAAAGTACTCTAGCTCAAGCTGACGGACAGTATCACACACGAAAACCTCAGAATTGTAGTGTTGACCTGTCAACACTAGGCATAAAAATGTACACTGATAAGAAGCAATAAAACATCCGGACTTACTTGAGCTGTACGAGAATGCAGCTAATATTACGGTATTTGTTTGGAGATGAGGATGCTGTACCCAGGAATGTGATTTCCGGATAGGCGTCCTCCACCGAAGTTGCTGAAATGACAACAGCGAATGGGAAGTGTAGTGTTGGAAGAATTAGATTGAAGATGAAAATAAAACCAATGAATTAGATTTCTAAGCTATTTGAAAATGGCGAGGCGTTCCGTAACCAAGCAGAGCTAAATTTAATTAGCTACGGAAAAGTTCTAGCGGTAAAATTGGACCAATGGTGAAAAATGGCAGAATGGGCACACAAAAGAGACATACTACCGGGACATCGAAGCTTGCTTTATTCAGCTGATCGCGGCAGAACGTTTTGAAAATTGTTCAGACACCGTATGCCGTGCCTGCAGACAACTACATGAGGGGTAACATGTTGGCTGACTGGTGTCAACGATAACCGTTGTCTGTGAATTCGAAATCGGTTAGGTCAAGTAGGCTTTAAAGAGATTTCAGTGTGAACAGCATTGCTCAAACTGTTAGCCCATCCCAACTGAAAACTACTCACCAAAACCCTATTGCTGCTCAGAGAAGTCAGTTATAGTCAACCGCTTTCTGACGGCTATCATGAAAGCGGATTTCGTTAAGCCAAACGCTCGTGAGCAGTTCGAACAACACCCCTCCGCGCATTTAGAATTCATCGCTAATACACTGTGGATTGGACGGTTGGGCTCGTGAGCTGATGACCCGATTTCTCAGGACTCGGGAAAAGGGTAATTGAGATCAGAATAGTCTCAACAGAGAAATACTTCTTTCTGTTCCCTTTTGATGTTGAAACATTGGCCACATACTGGCATGTTATCCAATCTTTGAACAAGTTTCGTGTGCAGCGCCCGAAGCAGACATTATACATACTGAAAGAGAGACAGACACCGAGGTTCCTTGAAGGAATCGAAGTGGTTGAACGCCTTTCTAGAATGAAGGAAAGCGGCACCCCGACAGAGCTGCCACACTGACAACTGAATACCAGGAACTGGAACCCTGGAGGACAGAAGCGGTGATTCCTGGACATAATGGCCGGAATTTTAAAAGCTGCTTACATCGGTCTAGTAAACTGGAAGGCCGGATGACAAAAGACGAAACGGAAAAAGAGGCTATGAGGTGATGTCCGTCACGTCGGTGATCGGTAGCTTCGAATTAGGGAGCTAAAGTGTGCATGGGAAGTGTTGAACTTGGTGACA
The DNA here is from genome assembly GCA_004794785.1 of Opisthorchis felineus. Taxonomy (NCBI): domain Eukaryota; kingdom Metazoa; phylum Platyhelminthes; class Trematoda; order Opisthorchiida; family Opisthorchiidae; genus Opisthorchis; species Opisthorchis felineus. Next base: position 83,202 of record SJOL01004096.1, on the reverse strand, counting down.
ATACTAGCTGGGCTGGAAGTGACTGTGTGCACTTGAGCAGGACACACAAGTAGGAGAAACAAGGAGGAAAGAAGTAAGAGTGGGAGACGTAACACAGTGAGCTTTTTCAGGGGGACCGGACCAATGGAGGACCGTGGAAGAATTTGCGGCATATCTTACGAACAGAAAGATTGAAAACTCAACTGCGCTGTACAAGTGCACAACCGAGTTTCATGTAGTCTATCCTATTCGGTCCATACAGTGTTCAGGCTACACCTCGAGTGGAATTGCCCAATTGCATTGATAGAAGCGGGACTTTTCAACAGTCAAGGAAATGAGCACGGTTGTCTCCGGAGCATGAGGAAAGAACTTTACGGAAATGGAACAAAGTGGGTCTTATTTCTTCAGCGTGTTTTAGGGAGACCATTTCAAGCATGCGCAGGGAGAACATTGTGATGAACTGTGGTTGTGATATGCAGCATTTCCTCCTCCCAATATGGACCACAAAGAACAAGAGGATATTCACTTCAAATGAAGGGTTGTCCCTCATCCAGGAAATCGCAGACTACGTCGTGCCTGATAAGGAAGGCTGCTGTAGGTTTTCCAAGGGAACGACCTCTCTAAGGAAGTGCCTCTCTATGAGGATATAACTGTAAGGGATTGAATATCAAAACAGACAAACTAGGGTAAGCGAACCACTCAGCTCATCAAGGACACAGGGTTAAGAGATGTCAGCGGACACAGAAATGAATACATGGTATGTGGTTTCCCATAGGTTGGCAGGCACGTAATTTTCGTTTTTTCCGTGATTCATCACGATCCTGCTACTCAATCTTCTGTACGCATTCAGTCTTTTATGTGGAAACAACCGTCAATACAGTGTACAATAAAGTGTAATTGTGTGCCGCTGATCCAAGGGCTTAGTGGTGTAGAAGGGCTAAGCTAAAGCAGGAATAGCTTGAAAACCTGAATAACAAGACACCAGTTACTTAGGCTCGAAATAGCTAACTAATTGCGCTTTTCTATGAAGTCGGTTAGTCACCACAGTGAGAGCGGAAGATGAACATCCAAACCGCGAAGTACCTCTCTGCCACCAGCGGACTAAGCCCAGGAAAAAAAATTGGTCAAGCACAAACTACTCAAAATTAGTAAGTAGTGTCGAATATCCACGTTGACTAGCACGCACAGTGGGGGCGGTATGGCTCCAGATTAAATCCACGGATAAGAACAAATTAGCAGGGAAGGGAATAAAAGGAAGACATGTACCTTGCGCGTCACCGCCAGCTCCATGATTGGTGGATGAGTGTTTACCTTTGGGTAGCAGGTTCACGGGAATTGAATTCAGCATCTTGGAAAACTGTATTTCAGCTTCTTCACGAGTGACGTAGAGGGGATCAAAAGCCTCATCCAATAAACGCTCCGAATCCAGAGTTTCATACGGAGGACTGTGGCAAATAACAGAAGAGAAGGAAGGTCGCCCTCAAAGTCATACCAGACAATCTTTATGGGTTCCAATCAGTACTGGCAAAGAACGGAAAGTTCACTGACCTATCACTTGTTCACAAGCAAGCAGATAGGATGACTTCCATTTTAAAGTAGGACGGTTTCTGATCCGCTAGCTGAAAACCGTTCAAGGCTTGTAGCTATATGAGTATATGCCGGACGGAAAACTGCCAGCACGAATCGTACAGAACGGAAACGTTGACAAGGCTGACGAATACAACGAACAGAGTCTGTGCAACTTTGTGGAAAAACGGTCAATATAATTCTTGCAATGCAACAGCGTACTCTTCTACCGAACGATCATAAATCTCTGCATCGCACACTAATATCTATATGATTATCCAGCGTAAACATTTCAGCCTCAGCTGTGGAACGCTAATATAGAAACATGAAAAACGACGCCCTTATGGTGACTTTGCAGAATACGAAGTAGGTACAAAGAATGGTCCCTCAGTAGAACGGATTTTGGCGCTCAAAAAGACGTAGACCGACTGCTATGACAATCAAGAGTTCCTTTTATCCAATGCGGTTTTGGAGCCCGTGCAAGAACCATGTTGGCGATATGGTTAGGTGAGAGATGAATGATCGATCATCATCGGTATTCTGAACGACGAATAGGCAAATACAAGCGGCCTTGTGTAAATAATGAACAGCGCAGTCTGAAGCCATGCATCATCGTCATTATCATGGTTGATAGCAACACCAGATGAGAACAATGCCGGGTAACCATGATAGGTTACTTAAAAAAGTCCTGTATAATGTAGGGAAGAAATAATAGGGCAATAAGAGAGACCTAGGGTCAACCTACCACAAACATTCGAGGTGCCTACACCTCCAACACCCAGTGAGACAGTGTGGATAGAAACTGATATCACGAACGCCACTGGCATCCGTTAGCTGCCATGCCATTTAGTGTCTCCAGCCGGGCACAGGGAGGGTCACGTGGACCCCATTCTAAAAGGCAGATAGTACCATGCGCAAACACTATGCATTGCTCAGGATTGCAGTCGTAAACGTTGAATGCATCAAAAGCTGAAAATTGAAATTAGTGCTTCCCCAGGCGATTGATGAGATCAGACCGTACAGTAGGACTCTTGTATGCCACCCGTTTTCACGGAATGTGGGGACGAAATGAACTTTGAGGTACCGAACTTCAATGGGAGAGGTTGTGCGGGAAAATCGATGCTCGGCCACAAATGATCGGATGAACGGAGGAAACTCACTTTGTAAATCCAGCCCACGGGCGTATTCTGTACTGTAGCCGTGGTTGTCCATATACAACGGAGGCGTGAGGATCAGGTGTCTGGGACATCGCGTTATGGATTTCCTGTGGTGAGACGACAAAAATAGAACAGAATCCGGAAAACCTGAAGCATCTGCATATAGCGTCACGAGCTGAACGGAATAAATCAGTTAGAATCTCAGTGGGAATAGGGAGTCGAAATCTGCCAGTTGCTGACAGTGTTTGTCCTATGATTTGATTTAGATACTAATAAACCAGTACTCACGTAAATATCGGAGTAAAGGAAACGACAGTTTGACGAGTACTTCCGCACCTGGTTCTAGCATCACTGGCAGGCTTACTTTCGTTTTATACCAGCTTATTTCTCATCGAATGAGTCATTCGGCAGGTGAAGGTAGCTAGAATCCCCAGGTTCTAGAGGGAGAGAACAGTGACCAACGCTACCTAGGGACAGAGCAAAAAAGACAAGCAAATCTACTAGCATTCATAGTTGTTCAGAGGTCTTCGAGATATTCGATTCGGTTTCCAGTATTCCGATGGCGTGTTATGGAACCAATTGCTTGCGTCAGGTAATATTTGGGATATAGGCTAGCCCCAGTTAGGATAAATAAGATCTGCGTTCCATGGAATGAATGGATGTGTCTTATTTTACTTCTGTATTTCAATGTGACATCCATATGAAGTTGGGATGGTTCTCTTCTCTACCAAACAGAATAACTGATCTTGCGATTTGACAGTGGGTAGTCTCTGGAATTGAGTCATACCAGGGGCACCTCCAATGAGCGTGTGACCAATTTTTTCCGTCAGTGTCTGTCACTTGACAACGCTCGAGCACGATCGAAGTGCGTCAATCATGGCGGTCCGTTTACAGGATGTTGAAAGAGTACGTAGCTACAGTCCCAAACAAACGTATGCAGATCACAAGTGTAGCAAAGACCATGAATGAAGTGCACCTGCGACAATATTCCATTCCAAGACCATTACGATAATTAGGTTTGGTCAGTTCTACCAAAATCTAGTTTATGCACAAAATGAGCGAAATACACTCATTTGCAAAAAAATTGGTTTTCTGCGAGAGACTCACCTGGAACCCAGCTGAATCTCTCGTTTGTGATGTATCCAGGCAACTGAATGTGCTGCACCAGGCCGCCTCATGTTTCAGTTGCTACGATATTCGAGACATCGCGATACATGTATAGACGTAATACACTACTCATAAGGTTGCTGTCGAAGAATTTTCAGCAACCTTATGAGTAGCGCATCACGTATATAGTTTATGCCCATTTATGGAGAGTTCCATATCTCAAACATGTATGCACGTCAGTGAGGAGCTATTTCTTGCGAGACTGAAGGAACTGGTGAAAAGTTCGAGCAGCGTTATGACATTTTACGAAGGTGGAAGATATGAACGTTTATAAAGATGAAAAACCAGGGTAGAGATTGGGTGTCTTGGCAGAAAAAACAGATATAAGAGTGCCAAGTTTATGCTCACCTGAAGTCGGTGAGCTGATCGACAGTCGTATAAAAGTGGGTAGACGTCGCGATCGAAGAAATGATGCAGAATTGTGGACTGTGAGTAGAGACCTGAAAGCGGTGGAATGCAGCCGCTGCCGTCAAGTACCAGATGATGAATAGGGTGTGTGACGTGCTGAGAACTGGGCAGTTGACACGCAGGTAGTTCGTGTGGACGGAAGCTTTCAGTGCTCACTTTGGTGAGTCTGCCAACCGGGAGAAACAAGAAAAACGCGTCACCCAAGAACGAGGGAGGAGGTGGAATAGGCCAGTAAAAATGAACAACTGAGTTGAAAAGTGGCATGAACTCTGGCATTTTTACTCCCGGCAGAGGGGTTCCTTTATAGAGCTCGGAATCGATAGATACGATTATTTTGTGAAGCAGTTCCATTCCAAGGCAGAATCGCAAGTTGACTTATTCGGTACATGAAAAAAGTTGGAAAGCACGGGGAACCAGAAGTTCCAATCTATTCTACAACAAAAATTGTTCGGCTGTAGCACCCTAGCTACCATACCACCCGAAGGAAGCACGAGGATTGAGAGACTGCCAGGAAGCCCAAGCCTAGACAGAGGCAATCGAGATGCCGATGCCGTGGATTGAACCACGACTCTTAAGTAAATTCGCGCTCTAACCACTGAGTCATCTCGCCGCCCAAACTATTCTACAAGAAAAGCGAAAATACACAATGGAGCCCTTAAAAAAAGTTAGAAGCAGTTGTGTCCGGAATGCAATTCTGAAAAACGGTAATTGTTCATATCTTGACCGCAATCTGTAGCTCACAGATGCTGAAAGATTGCACACACTTCAAAAAGAGGACGACTTAGCGGTCACATTGAGCACAAACTACATTCCAATGATGAAATGCTCAAAACAATAGGGTTGAGGTCAAAATACTTTGTGGATTCTCATCCTCAATTTATTTTTGCAAAATTGTCATTCTCATACTTTTTGTTTTACAGGTGCAAGAGTGCACCGAGACAAAGTGGCATTGTTACGACGATTCTTGTGCGACAGACTGGACAACTTCAGATTCTGACAAGTGCACGATCCGTACGGAGACAATGCAGATGAACAAAACCGATGGAACGCTGGATCAAAACTGCTGATTGCTTTCGCTTGTGGGAATCTATTCTCCATTGGCCAGTTGGCCGAAATGAGTCTGATCACTTCGGGATCTCACATAAAGCAAGATTCGTTTAGGACTCGATGGAATGACAGCTAGAAGGCGACAATTGCCCTGGTCAGATGTGCAAGCCAACTTACACACCCAGAAAGTCGATAAACACTGTCTGGTGGGACAGCGTGTCTAATTGTTTGCCTACGATCGTTGCTGATCCCAGTAAACATTTATTTAGGATGAATTTTCAAAATGCACAAACTCCGACGCGCAAACGCCAATCAGAATCATTCAACAAAGCCCAAATCGACCGCGGTGTTATTCGGTATGGGTGAGTCAATAAAGGGGAAAAAACATCGTGGATTGAAGATGGATTCCTAAAGGCAGGAGGTCAGATCAGATAAAGAATGTGCTGAAGGAGTTCTATCGGGCCTAGCGGCATTTCAGCAAAGACCTAAATCGCTGCATTCGAGAGGACGAGCAGTATGTCGTAGCATGCCATTCAAAGACGATCTACGGGTTCACTGGCCGAACCACAGAATCTACAAAGCCATATGCAGAGCTTTTTCCGCAAATACCTTTCGACCTTTGGTTGACGACTCACTGGTTGCTGAACTTCAGTGTGAAACCTCACGCGCTCATTCCAGTCATAACCGGTTTAGGATGTCCTTGCCTGCGCTACATGATCTCCTGGGCGCCAAGTAAGTTAAGTCAATCAGGGAAAAAGAATTGCTGTCTAAAATGAGAAGCAGTACGCTAGGAAGTTACCGAAATCATAGATTCTTCAAGATGATTCAGGGTTGCAGCACCTAGACTTGCGGGACAAGGGAATATAAAGAAAACGTAGGACTATATATATATATATATATATATATATATATATATATATAACCATAAGCAACGTGATGACAAGGAGTTTTCTCAACAAAAGTGAAAGGAGAGGTGGGGTAGTCTTAAAACCAATAGCACACTGAAGCCAAGGCCCTTGTGCCGTAAACCAAGTAAGTATAATTGGGCCCATAGTGAATGCGAAAGACGGAATGGTGGCCGCACTGATAATAAAATGCTAATCGTTCAGCCGTAACACCCTTTCGGTGCCTAGTTGCCATGCCATTCGAAGGAAGCATGAGGACTGGGATACTGCCAGGTTGCCCAAGTCTAGACAGAGGAGGTCGAGAGGCAGAGGTCGGGTTCGAACCACGGACCTTCCGGTCAGTAAATTCGCGCTCCCACCACTGAGCCATCTCGCCCCGGTGACCGCACTATGGGTCACAGTAATGGTAGGCTCATTAAACCAATTACGTTTTGGCACCATAGTTTGTGATTTGAAATTCTTTCCGGAGACAGCGAAGACCTACGATAGCGAAATAATTTAGTAGGTTCAGACATGCGCTACGCAGTACACTGTGTTGATCGAACATAACGTTGAGTATTTAACTGTTCGGTATTCCAATCGCCCCCTCATGACTTCTCGGAACCTCGGCCTGATATAGTGATAAAGATTAGACCGTCAGGACGCTGTACGAAATGTCTAAAAACACTGAGATGCAAGTCACCTAGTACTCAAGCCCAACTGTTGACAACGGATACGTGTTTAGATTAGTACACTCCAGACGTAAATGGGGCTGCTTAAATCACTGCGGAGTTTTATGACTACACAGACTATCAATCATCGGTCTGAATACAGAAAGGATGTCCGCAGCCAAGTATTTAGTACATGTGATGAATCGCGACATTCTAAGGTGATATCCCCAAGACACTAATACATTTCGGTTAGAGATCTGAGATTTTCAAGGTGCGGAATGCGATATATAACCTAAGATGCAACCTTCGACAGCCAACTCGAGCTGTACGTTTTCAGAGAGTGTAAACGAACAGTGGGGAATTCTTTAGGGCGGTGTTTCGTAACCAGAAGTCTCAAAAGAAGAGGAAGGCAACAGGGATTCTAGTAAAGCTTCGTAACAATCTCCATAAGTTAAAACAGCATGTTATGGAAAAGCTGCCAATGGCGCCTCTGCGGTCGTTCATTTTCCAAACTAAACAAACCAAACGCCCACTAAGAATCTTAGAGAGCGTCAAAAGTAAGGGTTCTTATTAGAGATACATTAGGGGGTATGTTAAACCAGCCTACAAGTAAAATGAGTAGGTTACATCACTCGAAACAGGCGAAAACCACTCACCACTGCGTTAGCAGTACTCATCAGTAGTTTAAAGCAATTACGCACAAACCAACTTGTAGCAGCACAGGAAGCTTCACAAAGGTGGTAACGACTGTTAACTACATATAAGTCTGTCATTGGAATTTGTCACACAAACAACGAAGGAGCATTGAAAGAACATGTGATCGAAGCGAAATACTCAATGCATTACAATCAGTGCATCACGCGAGCTCTCCACATGTGGCCATATATGTGTCACTTCAAAAAGGTCCAAACTAACAATGCTTGGGTTCCGTATTTGCAAGACCATTGCTTTTAGGTTTCCATTCCATATCCTAAATAAGGTATCAGTTCATTTGGTAGACAATCCAACCTCACCAAATGCGAACAAAGTCCGCCATTAATTAACTTAGTTGGATTGGAAGACAATCAAGTCAAGAGGTAGCATTTATCTGAGATACGCCTTCCAGTTGTATGATCAGCAATACTGTGCAGTGAAGTAATCTGTAGTGGGGCGACTATGGCGAAAGTGAAACGACCATAGGTACGACATTTTTGGCAACGTTCCCACTATCATTGTCATTACAAAACTCCATAGTAAAAGATGAAATTAACTGCTACTGGTGATTGGTACGTAAAGCAACAGAATATGATGATGAAACACGTAGACGAGGTGGGTGCATACACATCTACTGCCAGGGGAGCAGGCGTACGCAAGGTCCGTTTTACAACGATAATCATCAATTAAATAAAATCTGATGGTAAAATTGAACAAGCCAATTCACGGCCTGAATGTAGTGACCATTCTCAAGGCTTCTACTATTATATCCTGGATGCTGTTAACCTAAATGGAGCAATAAGACCAGCCTGTCTAAATCAAATTCACTCGGATATCGGGGAAGATATTGGTATACTAAATTCTTGTTATAGAGCTTGCCAACGATGGTGGAAACGTGGGAAACAATAAAAGCACACGGTATGAAAGAACTTGCGTTACCAGTACCGTGATCCCAGTTTCAAGAATGATCCCTGAAGAACAACACGACAGATTAGAGGTCGTGCGACATTCAAGACAGACGGGAAATTTCAGACAGCTCAAAACTGGATCGATTTAGGCAATGTGTGGATATTGTTCAACAGGGAGCTCGTTTACCTCACGTCAGAAAGGCGGAAGGTTTATCACTAATTATGGTATCGTATGTGACACTGATCAAATACTAGTCCGGCAAAACATTGAGAGATTATCACTTTCGTCAACAAACTCAAATCGTTGGGTGACTGGTGTTATCGTTGGTGTAGCTTACACCAGGAACTGATGTGATTTAAAGTAGGGAGTTTAGTGAACATAACAGTTTTTAACATCTCTTGCGGCTTTAGGTTTGCAAAATATAGTAATATGTTTTGCATGGTTACGGTGTTTCCTCAGGTGTCGGGTGAGAATTTTTCGGTCTTGGTTTCAATCAACCGTTGAACAATTCAAGCTAAGTAAAGTTAAAGAGAGCTTTAGGCACGTGAACGTACGGGGAAGGGAAGGCAAGGGAATATTACATACAGCTTATCAAACTGAAAGCAGTAGCCGGAGACCGCCTACTAAAAAGATATTGCTAACCACGTATCGGGTTATAACAGTGATTAAAGAAGGTAAATTCATAAACACTTCAGGTTTTTTATTTTCGTACTTCAGGTTGGATTCCGGAAACACCCTTCTACTTTATCCTAATTTGAACCAAAGCTTTTTTCGGGTATCTGGAGGGAATTCAAGCCTGACAAGCGCTTGATATCGCCACTGACACAGGCCATTAAGTAGAGATGAGACGAATAACGCGTGGAGCTCAGGCGCATGAGTCTGATTAGAAGTAACGTTGTCGGTAGCTTGTGCAGTACAGGGCAAGTCCGGTAAACGGTACGTCACAGGTTTAAGTCCACCGCCAAAATTTGCCTTTTCAATCATGCAATGTTCAATTAGGCTTCAAGTTTCACTTGCAAAAATTCAGGCAGGACTAACAGCGGAGATGCTGTTGAAAGCAGTGAAATTATGACACTTCACCAATTATGTGCCATTCGCTTTTTAGGCACTCACTTTTGGACGAATTTCTGATAGACCTCGGAGGAAAACATGCCTTGTGGAACAATGTGAACAACGAAGGAGAGGCCAGGGTGGAGTGCGCGTTCGTCTTCCGGTTTATGTCTTAAGGTGGAAAATAGGGCCTCGTTCTCACTCAATGCTAGGATAAAGTCCTCTGTTGGGCAGTCGACAACTAGAAAATTAGGAGTGAATGGAGCCGGCGACGTCACTTCATCCGGTTGGATCTACAATGAGATAAGACGGTGAGAAGAGAGATAAAAAAAGTCTTCATTGCGTATGGTTCGATACAAGACAAAATGACCCTCATGAAGCACGTAGGTTCAACACGACTTACTACGATACCGTTGGCTAAGGTGATACTCTTCCCATCAAGTAGATCGCGCACTACAGGCGATTCGTAAATGGATCTGTTGGAACGTCGGGATTATGAAGAAAACGAGGGAGTATCAAGCAAGGTAAGAATCAAAGTAAGTTCATTGAATAGTAAAGCAATAATCAGGTCGGTCACACGTACGACGGAAATTTTCAACCAAATTAGGATTGTTGCCATCTTTGGATCTGAGGTTTAGTAAAGATCGCGCCATACGAAATCACCGATATCGGCAGAAAGAATACATCAGAGTCTGAGAATGCCCTTATCAAGTGTCATCAGGATATGACGCGTGGTCCCTTGAAGTCGGGACCACAGGACGAATACCACCTCTTACTGTGGATCGCGGCGGTTGGGTTCATGCAAACAATGTAGCTTTTGTGGAATGGCTTACATAGGATGGCTATGGTGAGTTCCAGATTAATACATCTACCTGATATGGTTTCAAAAAGTCTCCATGAATAAAGACTGTATGATGCAGCTATGTTGACGATGACCTCGGCCCAGCAACAGACCGTCATCTCTGAGAGGCCGGTTGAATGCGACAACGGTCACACTGCTCGGGCCAGTGGACAGGACCAAGCCAGAGTAGCCGAGGAGGAAATAACTGTGCGAAGCACATGAAAAGTTTCCGCAGATGAGGTTAACTGTGCATTTCACAGCTCCTCACAACTTTCATGCAGCTTTTCAGGCTACACGTACTTATGTACAGGCTAGCGGTGAAAAAATTAGCAGGTTGCTGGATTTGCGATTCGTAAAACTATAGAAAAACTCAGAGAATATCCACCAGGTCTTTAGATTCGTATTCATCTCCGAGTCCATTTAACCTTATGTTACTAAGGATATATTCAGTTTACTTCGTATTCGGTGCTTGCAAGGCAACTCAAGTTCCCACGCATTATTTAAGAGTGATTTCTAGAGTAGCTTAGCTACAAGGCAAGCACATTACGCAGAGGAATAAGCAGCTGCAAGTAGACCACAGACGGCAGTGCTAGCGAAAGGATTTCGACCGGCATTATCAGACTCTATTGTGCCTTGAAGGAACAGCGCAGCTGAACGGCTGGTAGGATGGAATAGGAATGTGAATTTAAACAAAGCCATGAAAAAAATGAGAATGTCGCACGTAGAGAAGACCACCGACATTAGATCGTTGGTGTCTCAGTCACAGGCAGCAGTACGATTGACCCGGTGGAGTACACTGGTTCCCAGCCATGGAGTAAATGGCGACGGCGGGGGTGGGAGTATGTATATTTCAGGATCTAACTGAATCTCAGACTGTACCACGGATGAAAGACAATAGCAAATTCAATGCAAACGAGGCCATCTAGATAGATAAGTAAATATTATTGATCGAGTGACAGACATATCACCAGGCGAACGCAGGCATTTGGGGTGTAGGCAACCAGCCGTAGGGAGGGGAGAACAGACCCGAAAGTTCAGCCACGGCAGTCACAGAATCAAGCATGGGAAGAAACGCCAAATTAGAACAGAAGAAACATCCTGGACAATCTAGGATTTTCTAGTGGATATTTAGGGAAAGGTTACTGATTTGATTTCACTTAGAAGCTTGCGCGTTGTACGTAACATGCGATACACGAGACACAACAGTGTTATTTCCGACACGCGCTATCTCCACATAACTCTGTTCTGTCTTAAGTTAGAAACCTCAAGTTTGAAAGGAGCCTATTCAAATTCGGACAGTTACAAAATACATCCGAAATTTAGACCCACTGAATCGCTAAACACAGGAATATCACACAAAACATCAAGGGGATGCGAATGTTATCACTTTATGTTACTTTGTAAGAGAAAATTTCAGATTGTTCGAAGAGCTAGATAATGGGCGTGCGATTGTTTGTGCTGCATGTTGTACGCACCCGGCAATATCGTTGGATCCTTGCACGGTCTACCGGGAAGATTCTGCTCTGTGTAGTGATAACTGCTAATCAGTAAGAATCACTTATGCTTATCGGTTCAACACACTGCAAGGGTATCATTCCAATATGTCCACCGAGAAGACAAAAACACCAGCAGATTTCGAGAAGACTCATCAGACAATCGAGTGCACTTCTACTGTCATTTTGGATAACGACCAGGGCTAAAAAGGAAGACGGTCACTCCTGATGAGAAATGCTTAGAATAATCGCATCAAAAACGGGGATCCAAAAGCTGCCTCTATAGTCGGTATCGGTGTTTAACTCAGGTGTACATCATCATGAAAAAACAACGATGAAATCGGGTTTCTCGACAAAAAATTGAAGATAAGCCGGCCCCAGGTGCAGCCGATACCAGTTGCCTTTAGCGCTTCTCACCTGTTCATTACCGGATATCACTCTTCCTGAGATAAGCTTTATTCAACACAAATATCGCCAACTTCCTGCAAGAAAAGTTAGAAATACTTCCCATCCCATCCCATCCCATCCCATTGTATTAGTATTTCAGGCAACTCATTACGACCAAAAATTTGTTTTCAGTGTTGAACTGCACCAACGCTGATGTTGTTATTTTGGACACTTTTCACTCTATCCATCCCATCCCATCCCATTGTATTAGTATTTCAGGCAACTCATTACGACCAAAAATTTGTTTTCAGTGTTGAACTGCACCAACGCTGATGTTGTTATTTTGGACACTTTTCACTCTATACACTCGTTCTCTGGGTTCACGTTGTCATCAACATTCTAGTTTTGCCATTCCCCGTACAATTTCTCGCTGTATCACGATCCATTCAATTAGCCCGTTATTTATTACGATACACGATTCAAGCTCCTACAAAGAAGAGTTACACCACTGTCTAACTGGCTCAAATGTGTTATCGACCAGCGAACCTCACGAGCGCATCCACCGGCAGCAGAACAAACATGATCGCGAAACTTGGAACCTACCACAGTTTAGTACAGATTCAATCTTGCACACTACCTATGGGAATGTATCATCCTTCATGATATCGCTTGAAAGTATTTCTGTCATAATTGCGTTTCGCATATCTACAAAATGCGGGATAAAACTCCAGCGGGTCTTGCATAGCATCTCAGCAGTCCCATTCAACGACTGACCGGGTTTCAGTGTGCTCGAAATGGCTCAGCGGTTAGTGAAACTACTGACCGAAAGAAGGTCCGTGATTCAAACCCAACCTTGGTTTTTCAGGTAGGGCTTTGAAAGCCTAGCGGCAACATAGTCCCCTGCCTCCGTCGAGTTCCGCGGCAGTTCTACATCGAAGAGGTACAACAGCACTATTTTAAAGCCTATCTATTTTTCTGCAGCTTATAAGCTACGTTAGTATACAGGAGCATGAAATTTGGTAGACTATTGCATGAAACCATAATCGCATTCAACAAACGTTCGTTCTTGAGTTCAGATTCAACGGAACAGTGTGCCCAACGACAACGATTGGAATAACCAAATGGTCAGGAAATATTCAGATCATTAGTCGTTTCAAGTGAATTCTATTTCTCAGGCACGGAGCCAGCGTGTTGACTGATTCTCAGCTGTGCCACGTTGATCACTTTCGAGACGTTAGAGACCATCTTAGCCATCAATCGCTTGACAATACTCAAGTAGGGTACGCTGGTCAGTGTTGCATATGCTTGAACAAGGTCTAATTCTTATCAACAGATACTCTGGGATGATTGCTGCGAATATACATGGATGAGCGAAATCTATTGACAGCACTGATGCGTAAGCGTGCATACTGTGAACCACATTAATTAGCGAAGAGGTTGAAAAGAAACTAAAAAAAGAACCAAGCTGAAGTTCTCAAAAAATCGCAACCGCATTCCATTTTGAATCGTCAAAACTACTTAAACATCTTGTATATATTGGAACGGAAATGCCGGGTTTCGTTTGTTAGTTAATTTTCTAACCCAAGACTGCATTTTACCTTTTCGAACTACATAAACTAATGTTATGACACATAGGAAAACAACCATTGTTATATGTCTTTTGATGCGGAAAGTTTGGAAAGTCAGTGTGAATGGCTACCAATTGCTTGTATGTCGTTGTGATTAGGGTTGTATGAGATGTCAACAGGCGTAACGACAACGAACGGGTCAACCGAAAGTCGTAGTGGAGTAGCAAATGCGAACAATAGGCGTAGGCACATTGAGCAAAACTCACCAACCGCTAAAGTGAACAATCGAACGAGTCCCTCTGCCTCCGCACCACTACCCGTAGGCAATAAGAATGTTAAGTATAGTGAAATTTTGGAGGTGGCCAGTGCTTCGACTCAAGACCCACAGTTGTTGAAAATTAGAGAAATCTACATATCACACGAGACAAAGAAAGACAGTTTCAGGCCAGAGATGGAAAGTGGCTAGCCGTCGATAGGTAAATCGATGCTGTGTTGACATGCAGTATTGTATTCACGTAGACAATCTTTAAAAAAAACTGACGCCCATTTAATTCTTTTCTCTTCTGCATCGAAACTTGAATGATGAGAAAATAATAAATCGTCCAGCCGTAGCACACTTTCGATGCCTAGCTGCAGGAGGGCTGGGATATTGCCAGGTCGCCCAAGCCTAGACAGGAGAAATCGAGATGCAGAAGTCCGGTTCGAACCACGGACCTTCCGGTCAGTAAATTCCCGAGACATCTCGATTGATGTGAATCCCTACTGATGTCTCACCAGGTTCCGACAGTACTGTGACAGATTCAGAAGGCTTCGCCTTGGCCTGGATATATTCGAAGAAGCACTGATGTGTGTTCTGGATGAGTTCCTACTGTCCATTTGTTGTTTCAGCAGCTTCTGAACTATTTCCGAAATTGGTTTTTCAGATCCTATCTCCACTAACCATTGCTATAACTCCCAACAGAGTAACTGACTGCTGATTTGAACAAAGCTGTGTCAGCATGGTCATGTAGGGCAACAAAGAGTGAGCCGATTAGGACATGCACTGGAGATCATGCTTGAGTGATAGTTAGGGATGTCTAGCGACTCGAAAAGCGTAGGCAGAAGGAAGGAAACGAAGCAAGTCTGTCAACCTGGAAATGATGTTCGTATCATATAATTAGTGGATAATAAGAGCAATCGAATGACCTGTTAACAGTGCTGCCTCTGAACTTTCATTCTTGCAAGATTCCACTATAGGGAAGCTCTATTCCGATTGCGTTTTACTTAACTTCAACAAGACGATGATACATGAATTTTTTTCGACATAACAGGAAACGCCACAAACGCCTAAGCACTGTGAATAACACGTAAATGCCTGTGTTCTACACGTGATGGGCACGCGGTATTTCAGCTATAGCCTTAAGGTCAAACAAGTAGGCAATAGTTCGTCACAAAAGAAGCCAAACGAATGTTCCTAGACCGTGCTTCAATAGCCCACAGTACATGAGTTCGCGAATTTAACAAAGGAAGGTCGTTTCAGCCCGACCCCTTCGAGAGTGTCGATTCAAGTCGGTAGGGATTGTCCACACATACTGGAAAATACTGCCCAAAGAAACTGCGAGCAGAAAGCTGAACGAATAGGACAGTATAGGTTATTTCAGTTGTAAAGTACTAGGCAAAGAAGTGGATGTCTGTAACAGCTCCTTCGACCAAACACAGAAGTTTTAATGGTCGATCGACAGGTGAGAAGAAACCTATGCTTATTCTTCTGTATAGCAAACAGGTTTAGAGCCAAGATGGTTGACAAATACATCGTATGTTCAAGGGTTTCCTGTAGCTTTGAGGCTGCTGAGAAAGAGACTATAACACAGTCAACTTATACGTATGAGCGCATATCACTCAGTGTGACCTGACCGGTAGGAAACCGTGAGTCCACATCGCGTAGCACAGAGGTAATCGCGGGACCGACTCCTTCAAGGTCATCAGAGCTGGGAATCGCACTTGATAGGTTAAAAGACTATCACTGACACCTAAGTATTGGTCGGATTGAGTCAAATAAGACATCGCTGGATTTGTGTTGTCTCAATCTACAGAAGAGCTCAGAAAATATCGTTGTCTTGTTGCCGAAATATGATGCGACTGCAGTGGGGGAAACTAGAGCTGTCAGGCCCCAGACAGAAGTCCACGCAAACATTATTTGACACTCGATTATGTGCACGTTCGTTTGATTGTTTTGGACAAGAGCAACTATTTCGCTAGACTAAGGAGTCTGTAGTGTCCTCAGGGTCAAATATGGCTCCATCAAGCACCTACGGGATAATTCGTCGTGTCAAAATCATCGTGACTGATAGCCAGAGTTCACAGAATTGGAATACTAGCAAAACGAAGTGTCGCTACTACAAACCTGTTCATACTCACAATAATAATATTGATAATAATAACAACGGTAACAACGTTCGAGCTTAACTGTGTGATAATACTTTGAGGGAAAGGATGACATTTGCAAACAGAGACACAAGGCGAATTGGTTGTTGGTTTGTTCGCCGAACTCGGTGGACAGACCAACAACCAAGGAGCGCACCCGAGCTACCTATATTCCACAACATTGCCAACGGGGCGAAGTAGATGACCACATGAGAACTATTAGGGACGGAATCAACGTAATAGATAGCTATGGTCAAATCCTCCTCGTTCAGAGGGGAATGAGCCAGGAAATAAAAAAAAACAGTGTGAACCACACTGACGGAAATCAATGAAAGAACAAGTTAACAGAATCATAGAAAAACGTACCTTGGAACACCGAGTGTTGCGCATTTCTCCCTGTCAACCTTGCGACTCGGTTGATAAGTCTGGAAGGTGGAACATATCGAGAAATAGTTGTTGCGCGTTGTTCAGAGGTCGGATAAAGCAAAGACAACAACTCGATTTCTCATAACGGCACGTGATTTGCCTGCCAACAAATACATTTTGGCCACCAGAATCGATGCGGGAAAGAAATATGAGATCTGATTCCGAAGCACCGATATTAGCGAGTAAGCTGTCAAAAATTACCACAAATATCCAGGAGAGATGTCGACTGAAAAGGCAAAATCTGGAAGCAGCAACCCATACAAAACACATCGAGCTTCAAGAACTGATCCGTAAGTAAATACCGCAGTTCATTCTATTGGAGCTGGGTTGTGTTACCGTTATCTACATCAAAGGTTACCACATTCCTTCAACTTCTCTTCCATGAGGAGAATAAAGACGGATTGGCTGGGAAGTTGGACCTATCCGACCCAAGCAGATGACACCACGAAGAGAGATATCTCCATTTTGTCGCAGAAGT
Source organism: Opisthorchis felineus (assembly GCA_004794785.1). Classification (NCBI taxonomy): domain Eukaryota; kingdom Metazoa; phylum Platyhelminthes; class Trematoda; order Opisthorchiida; family Opisthorchiidae; genus Opisthorchis; species Opisthorchis felineus. The sequence goes on along the minus strand of SJOL01004096.1, from coordinate 66,075 downwards.
TATTGTCTCTTCTGGAAGGGTTGTAAACCAAACTGTGGCAGATGAGAAACATGGTTGCGGCCCTTCCAGAGAGTGACCTCTTTTGGTAGGTTACTGTAGCATAATGTCGGTTTCGCCCTGTTCAGGGTTTCCCAGGGAGCCAATGAATCACGATTAGTCCCCCATTTTCCGAAGCATCAATTCGTACGTACGTTGAATATACTACTCATTTGCATGCTGAACGTACATGAACGCGAAACGTGACCAAGTCTTTCGAGGGACCAAACTGAAGTCGATATTATCCAACCAAGTATACAGCATACGACTGCCCCGGAATCAGCTGGTACCAAATTTGTGTTCATGCTCGAATGGGGTATTGAGAAGACGGCGCATGACAAATCGAATCTGGTAATCCATGATCTTATGCATTCAACCATCCAGACCTTAAAAATAACCATCATTCGTATTCACCTTCAAGGTTTTCTGTTTAACTCGTTTAACTCTTCCTGTTTGGAGTTTGCGGAATAGTTTTGGTGACCTTACCAGCTGAGGGGATTTACATTTTGCCAGCAGAATCTCCACAAAAGATAGCCAAAATGATTGAACTGAACAAGCTCTATGTTCAACTCATGCAACAAGTTACATCAAGTTGCATGTAGCATCTTTCGGTGCAGAGCTGCCATTCACCACGGAAGGATTATACAGGACGAATGCTTCTAGGTTGCACAAGGCTGGGAAAACCATGGCTGAGTGCGAACCATGAACTTCTCGGTCAGCTGCTTACGGCTTGTTATCTAACCCGTCTCTAGCAGAAGTGATCTGCCGGTAACTTGCGGCAAGCTCTAGTATAAATTCCCTACCTGGCCTGCCGTGTCTGTCATCCCCACAGAAAAAAATACATGGGACCAGAAAAGACGCGTAAAAGTGGCCAGATATGAATGGCGCAACTGCGTAATCGACCCGCGTCGGATGAGATATTCTATCGGTTTCACTGTGCGGAAGATAGAAGTTGCTGGCGACACACATTTTTGCCTTATTTATGTTAGGTAGACCCGCATACCAAACACTGACTCAGCAACTAGTGACGCTGTGCCACAAAGCACGCCGTCCGGGCAAGAAAATTCATGATCATTCCAAAAACGGTAAACACACCTGAAAGTAATACACATACGTCGTTGTAGAAGGCGTCAAGTCGTCGGGTTTGACACGTTTCGGTGCTGGAATGATGAAAGAGCAAGATAACGAAACTAGTGAGGTCGCGTAACATTCTTTGTCTGCGTCATTGGTTCCAGAAATGCAAACACAGAGAATGAACCTATCACTCACCGCCGTTTTGCTCAGTAGGGTGAAACTGAACACTTATGTTCTGAGAACCTGCTGTATTATTCAGTCTGTTTGGCTAAGTCACACGCTAAAGGGTCACGTGATCAATTCTTGTACACTCAATCAACCCTATACAAGGATGAGTTCTTCAGGAAGCGATCACATATTTCCCGATGAACGTTGCGCTTCATAATTAAACAAGTTACTCCGATTGTCACCTCCTTAGTGCTAGCAGAAGTTCCGTCCAATTCATCCGAGGACGACAAGTGCCCGGTTGTTGAAAGTGATAATAATAATCGTTCAGATGTGACACTCTTTCGGTGCCTAGTTGCCCTGCCACCCGACGTAGGCACAAGTGCTGAGATATTGCCAGGTTGCCCAAGCCCAGACAAGAACAGTGGAGGTGCCGTGGTTGGATTCGAAACATGGACCCCGCTCGGTAGATTCGCGCCATAACCACCGAACTATCTCTTGTCGAAAGTATCGTAGGCTAAATCCACACATACTAGGGAAGTCTAAAAGCCACAGTCTTATATGAAGTGACATTAACAAAAATAAAGTAGACTGGAACTGGTCATTCATTAGGATCTAAGAGTAAAGGCCAAAGGGTGATCTTTTTTGGCGAACATTTGCATTTGAAAAACGAGAAGCTTCAACGGGGGAATCAAACACTCTCGAGAAAAAAAAAGGAAAACAAAAGGCACTAACCAGGTTCCGTGCTATCTCCATTGTTAAATAAGGTAGTGACTGGGAATGCGTGCACCTTGAAAGCAGGATCCTGAAACGGCTGTGCGATGATGTTACTTGTAACTGGGATATGAAAAGGATAGAAAGTAAGTGAAAGAATGGTCAGTAAGGTTACCACAAATGTCAGTCTGCGGTGGCTCCTCAGAAGTACACGACGGATAAAAACGAGCTTTCTGTGAAGGTCCTGCCTTGGAGTAGCGGAAGTAACCATTCAGCGTCATTGATTTCGTGTCAAAGGTGCACTGACGTGCACTGATATACAGCTGATGCAATAAAAATCTTAATCCCAACCGTTGGTTGACAATGTTCACCAAGAGCCGTTCAACAGTGATGCAATGTTTTTAACCATAATTTTGGTGGGGACTCTGGCGACGAACAGAATATGAGCCAAAGAGACCATGAAAAATCATGCTAAGTATACCTCCAACGTTTTTCCTTTGTCTTGTGTGTACTTCGGCCCCCAATCACGAATGAAGCATCCTCGACCGAATTATGTTTAGGTGCACATAATCTCGGTTCTGAAGCTTCCACCTCACTCAGACCACACGTCTACGTCTACAACGCTACTGCGACGACGTAACAAGATTCTGGGGCTGCGTTTGGCGTCACAAATCAGATAGATTCAAGACTGCTACGAAAAACGACAGTCCGAAAACTGTGCACGGCCGAAGTCGCAGCGACCCACTTCCATAAGCCGGTTTGTGCATGTGTACGTAACGTCCAATAGGTGCACGAGTGACTGCTCACCGTTTTCTCAGGTGAATAACAAGCGCGATTCACTGTTCATTATTTAGTCCCATTATTTCAAGTGATTATTGGACAGGATTTCAGAAATAAAGGCATGTGCGCATGCCAACATCACTATTACTGTGAAGCTTATAATGATATGTGCCGTTTTCCCTTGATTTTTTATGCGGGCTTCATATAATGAGGAGCCAGAAGATATCTAGAAAGGTCATTTCTTCATATATCTGTTCTTAATAGACAAACGAGAGTATTTCACATGTAACGTGAAGTAAACGAACGGCTGTATTGAAGCTGAGATTTTGTGCCCAGGCTAATTACGGTCTTTCTCCATGCATGAACGCTCAACTGTATGTAGGACGATGTCAAGTGGTGTATGAGTTCCTATTTTCCCTATTCACTTGACAAGGGTTGCAGGTCACGTATTGTCTCGTATTGATTGCCAACGCGTGGTACTAGAACGCTCACGCAGGCTGAAAAGATCCAGGATTTCCGGATATCATTTTCTGTCCTACTAATGGTGCTTAGTAGGCTAGAGGATCCAGCATGTCCTGAGCTGCTTCCGTAGAACAATGCCAACTGGCACATTGTAAGTCCGCTACCTACGTTCGGTGGATTGAGTACAAACCAGAACATTCACCAACTGCGCTCTTCTTTCCTCTCCTTACACGATACCCGTTAGTTGGATCTTTAAGTGAGAAATCTGGCTAGTACAGTAACACATTCAAATCAATTGATTTCAGTTACTCAGCTGGATATCATATGCGTAAAATAAGGCAGTTCTTCATGATGTATTCCTTTATCAGCCAGTTCCTGAACAAGCACTAGTAAATCGTTCAAGCTTTTTGTTCAAATTTAGTTTGGGAAAATGTGACGAACTGCAAGCAATTCAAAGGAAGTTAGAAAACACTATCTCTAACCATCATTGCGTCATAATCACAAGCCAATATGTCAAGTTCCAGAGCGATTGAGGTGATTGGTCAGGCTTCAAAAGTAGATCAAGAATGTTATCTGGCTAACAGTGAGTCTGAGACAGAGAACAAGAGACAAGCCATCCACATGGGCTCGTAAGGACAGGTTTCTCATGGAGGTAAAATTGAATCAAATGTAGACTTATGGTATGGACTTGTATCCTGACTGATCACCAGGATTGACCGCAGGATTTACAGTGTGTGTAACGCATTTGACCAGGACTTGTTTAGTAACTTATCGATCGGATCAATTCACACTTGTTATCGGCCGTTCTAACATATTTCAGAGAGACTGGGACTGTGTAACTTGGAAGTTCCTACGGACTGGTTATCTTCAGTTCCTATCCTTAACAATGTGCCACTCGTGTAGCCGTGCTGGGAGGATGCATTTCACGGGGCTTCTTGTAGTCAAGTTTGTTTGGTGTGTAGTCGGTAGTCTGGCCACGCGAGTTGGTCAAGGCCAAATATAGATGAGCTAAATGTAAACAACAGCCGGTTTCGGGGGCAGATCACAGATGATATTTACCACAGATGTTTGCCAACTTCCTATCCGATATGAGCTGCAGGCGTCATTGTAGAAGATATGCTGCTCATCTCTACGAAACGTGTCAACGCTTCATTGTTGACAGTATCAGATTCATAAATTTCAACCGAGATTACATCCTGCAAATTGAAGTGGTATAGGCTGAAATGTCGAGAAGCACTGCACAGCTGACGAAACTCCATGGAGTTCCGAATCCGCGACCTCTGGCCTGGTAGTTTGAACACTTAACCGTTCGGTCACCAGCGGCTGGTCAGCAGTGTGATTAGCTCGCAGTAAAACAGGATATTCCGACATTCACCGCTCAATCACAGAATCCACATCCCATAGTCAAGTGTTGACTGGCTCCTCAAGTGGCCGCTTTTCCTCTTTTTCTTCTCAAACTCGAAGTACTGTGCGATTGAAATAGTGGTAATTCGGATGACGAGCTCGAAAACAATAGGTGGAACGAGGTTCGATTTTCATGACAGTGCAGAACAGAAGAAGCGGCGGGTTTCGGTATGGAACTACTGACTAGCAGACGCACGGCAGAATAATTTGCTTCCAAGTAGCTGGTACCAACCGCAGACTCGTTCTCATTTGCATACAAAAAGACGTCAGAAAAAACGGACAGGACCGCTGAAAATGTTACCCACATTACGATTCACACCGGATGTGGGTTGATAAATCCATCCCGATGGTGTGTAAGTACGAACCAGCAAATCATTCCGTTTGCGGACAAACCTGGAAATAAGTTTACGTGTATTATTCGCCAAAAGCGCTAAATAGCTTGCCAACGATGGTCATTATCATCATCGACAGCATAACATCAGCGTTCAAAACTGATGTTTCGCTGCCATAGACAACAATGGTTATGAGCACGGAAGTAGTTCGCATGCCTACGGAGAGTTTTGAACCGGTTTCTGATTATGTACCCTCCCTTGGAAAGCTCAGTGTGATATCAGGCCAAACAATGGATTCATTTAGATTACTGCCCTTGAAATATAACAAAGCGCTTCCAGCATACGCTTCATTTTATCGTTAGAAAAATTGAGCACCCCTATCTAAATGCATCATTCAGCTGACTCGGGCGTGAGAGTCGTGTGTAGTGATCTTCCTCAGATGAAGAGGTGAAGTGCTTTAATTAGAAAAACCTGCAGTCTCGAAGTTGCCTTTTATAGGTCTTCATGTCACAGACTGTCTTTCATTACAACCTGTTTGATTAATCGCGCGTAGCCATCAACTATACTGTACAATTTAGTGTTATGAAACATAAAATAACTATCAAATCCACGTCTTACGATTCCCGACTTAACTAAGATGTGAAAGTATCATTGGAACCCAAGAAATTCGCACCGCACGCTTGAGAATTCCTCGGAAAAATTGATAAGGGTGTTTATAAACAATTTTTAGTCGTTTATAAACTTTTCTGGTTTGCAGTACCAAATTATTAGGAGGAATTTAGTTTTTTCATTTTATTAAGGGAGGAAAGGCGAAAAAAACAATGCGCATAAAACGTAGATACTACTTCAATAATATCGAATAATATCACTGAATATCAGGTACACATACAACAGTCATTACGACACTCTTTGTTTAATTTTTAATCATTGAATAACTTGTGCGTTCAAGTTTGCTTCATTTTAATAGACACCAAAGAAAATGCCAGCTAACGTACTCACCGTAAACCTGCGAATTATGGGGATAATATCAGTATATATGTGCTTGTGTGACAAATACCCGGTAGACGATACCGCATTCTATTTTTTACGTCAAGTATTCATCTTCTTTGAAAGAAGACTGTATCAAGGCAACTTGCGAAGGAAAAAGTGTTTTTGGAGCATGATTGCCGTCGCGTTTAGGTTTGCAACTCTAAAATAATAAGCATCAACGCTAGAACTTTAACATTTTTAGTGATTCCACCGCACATTCACCAAACCTGGCCATTTACGATGCGCCTTGGAAAAAAAATTGGCAGATTCATACGGAACCATACACAGAACATTACATCGAAGATTCCTCTGCGTCCAACGAGTCAACGTTTAATCATGGCCTTTCATCCAGTGTTACGTCCGTTCGAATCAAAAGTTCCTCGCTTACCTGTCGGATCAGCGCACAAGTGTGGTGCGATTGACTGGGAGAACCAAATTTGGTAACATGCGCGTTGTCAGGTCTCGACCGTTTATTGGGAGAACATATGGGGTGGGGTGATCGGTGCGTAAAAATGAAGCAAAGCAACTAGTCCACAAAAATATACGACTAAAACTTATGACGGAGAACAACAGAGTACTTAGCATATGGATTTTTGGCCGAAAAGTGTATACGTATCCAGCTAATGCACATGCATTGCACATTCGCAATGCACATTGAATTGACAGTTTTGTTTAGAAAACAGCTGATCCTGTCATCCAAGTGCCAGTGGTCTCCTTGAAAGGGAAGGCAGATCGGACCACAGAGAAGATTGATGTGAGAAGCATGAGCTCCACCTCGAGCCCAAACTAAACAGAACCCATACACCGTAAGAAACATGGTACAAAAACGAAGAGCCAGGACATCGACAGAGCGCTAATGCGTGATCCCCGGTCTGAATCACAACCATAGCGAGTGAAGTTGGGCGACCGCGGGTTCTCGCTCATCTAATAAAGTAGTCGCTGTGCACCCTGTTTATTGTCTGCTTAGGCCCCAACTGTCTGTAGCTCTGAATCTGCCAAAGAAAGTTTCTATGACGCTCTAGGTGCCCTTTTAAAACGGGTCAAAAGCTCAGACGTCATTGTGGTTTCTGGTGATATGAACGCCCAGGTAGATGGACTAGGCGCTGCTGAGGCCCAATTGGGTGGCCGTCTTGGATTGGACACGAGAGGCACAGACAAGCGAGATCGCCTGAATCAGATGCGTGCTGATCACAGACCGTTCCTTTACATCGTCCGGAACAGCGGAAATCGCTTGATAACGTGGTGCCCACCAGCGAACCAGCCCCGAGTTCAAATAGACCGCATCGAGGTCAGTTGCCGGTGGAACACGCTGGAACACCAGCGTGGACTGCGACCATGCACTTATACGCTGCTGCTTTTCAGGTCTACGCAAAACGCGTACACCTCACTTAGCCAAAGAAGCACGTTTGGACAACTGGGCACAGTACTTCGAACAGCAATTCGGTTAGCCACCTGATACTTCCAATCCGGAATCCTGGCCTTCAATAGAAAGGTGGACTGTGAATACAGAGCCGCCTTCAACCTCCTCTACTCAAGCGTCATCGTGCTCCTGACCCTGAGGACCCTTTACCTGTTCTCTTCAAGGATGGTGGTGGGTTTCTCAGCCAGTGCCTGTCTAGTCTATTTGGGTCTATCCCAGAGAAAGAGAGTTCCAGATAACTGGGCTGAGTCGATAGTAGTGCCCATTTTCAAAAAGGGTACCCCCCAGTGAATGTGATAATCACAGAGGTGTTAGTTTGACTCCCGTTGTAACAAGGCTTCTGGCGTCACTGATTCTTCGTCGTCTAAGGTCGGCACGCGAATCCTTGACCCGTGAGCATCAAGCGGGATTTCAACTGCGTAAAGGCTGCGTCGATCACATCTTCACACCGTCGGATGTTATAGCAATGCCATATGTACAGAGAACCCTCAATCTTGGTATTTCTTGACTTCAACGGTGCGTTCAGTTCTGTCGATCGATCAGTGCTGTTAACTACACTTGCTCAGCAGTGCATGCCCGAGAAGTTTGTGAACATAATTCTGTTCCTGTATTCACATACTTCTTGGCGTGCGCGAGCATATAGTGAGCTCCATAACCACTTGCCTACAAAAAGTGTTACCCAACAAGGATGTCCACTCTCCATTCTTGTTCAACTTCGTCATTGATGAAAGGTCTTCAAAACCCCGGTGTTCAAATTGTTGCTGGAGAAAGCCTTGTCGATCTGGAGTACGCAGACAACATCACCCTCACCCTTGAAGACCAGGACGAAGCACAAACTCTGTTGAATAGACTGACCACCCTCATACAATCTTTTGGCATGCGGCTTGCATCTTCAAAGTTCGAAGTCATGCTTCAGAACGTGTAGTCTCTGAACGCAAGCCTTAAAATTCAAGGAGAATCTCTGGAGGTTGAGGAGAACTTTACATACCTTGGTGGTTGTATTAGCTCTGACGGAAATGTGCCTGATAAACTCAGTGCAAGAACCTCGAAGGCCAGAATCACGTTTGTTAAATTGTTACTTGTGGCGTCAAAACAGCATATTACTGGGTCTTAGGAGTCACGTGTACTAGGCTACAGTAAGGGCTGTGTTGTTTTATGGCCGCGAGACGTGGCATCTGCGGACAGATGATGTGAGGCATCTTCAGTTTTTTTACTGCCGATGCCTCAGAAGCATCGCTGGCTTTTTGAACGGTGCCAACGGATTGGTGACGAGGTGATTAGAAAACGGGTTTTACAGCAGGTACTTCAATCGGGGAAAACATCCAGCACCACCGACTACGATGGCTCGGTCATGTGCTACGCATGCCGAAACACCGTCTACCGAGACGAGTGTTGTTCTCCGTGCCTCCTTCAGGATGGCGGAAACTGCGAGATGAACAACGTATGACTTGGCAGAAGGGTGTGAAAGAGATTACGAATAGTTTAGGTATTGTTGGTGCAGTACGCCTTCCACGATGGGGTCCCCGTGACCCCTCCTGCGCTTGGCTGGGACATGGCAAGAAATGGCGATCGATGTCAGTGGCGTTCGTGCTGTCAGTTTCTTTCCAGATTGTCTGACTGAGCCCTTGGAGGTATAATCAGAATGCTTGACATAGAACAGCACTAGGTCCCCTCCCTCACCCAATCGTTTTCTCTCACCATTCTGGGGCGCTAAATACAATTAGACGAACTTAATGTTTGTATGGCAGTGAAGTATCTGTGTCAACAGTGATGTTGCTGTCTCTGATGATGATGATGATGAGAGTACATCGTAGGATCCATTCCCATGGCTTCTTGTATTTAGTGCAACGAAAAACTGACTGTTACTCACCGATATCGGTTGTTTCACAATCCGCGAAATGTCTAGTTAACCGCATCAATTCTCCCTGAAATACACGGAAACAAAAGCAATCATGTGAGTCGGTAAGCGCAGCTTTACAATGCAAACTTCCTACAGAGATCGCCGATGGGACCGGGCAAGAACGGCCGCTTCAGCGAAATGGATATTGTAGTAGACATTCAATCGTGAATCTTTGTTGTCATACTTAAGTTTATTATTTAGTTATAGATGCGGAACAGTGAAGCTGAAGAAGTGAGTTACCAAAACCATTGCCATCAAAAGGGAGGGAACTCATCCTTCATCATCTGTCAGAGAAAAAGACTCCTTTGGCTAGACGGGCTTGAGCACAAAAAGATCTGACACCATTTGTGGCGGACAGCAACCATTTTCCATAGGTTTTTTGGTTAGTAGACATATGACACTCTTCACCAATAGGTACACTTTTGACGTGTTAGTCGGGCTTCGGGGTTGGAATGATCCGGAGAGTTAAACTGACTGGAACTTTGTTCCTAAAGTTCAACCGTGCAGGGAAGTCCAAATGGTAGCTGCTAGAGAAACAGTGGTGGGCCCTCGCACCACGAGTAAATGTAGTACAGGGCCGTCTAGAGATAAAGTTGTAATTCCTCTGCAGTAGACATCTGAAGGCACTGAGGCATTCCTTCCAGCACTTCCACGTGTGTAGAAGTAGCGATGCTGTCATCCCTCAAACAAATACGATTTGGGAAATATCCGCCTTAACAACCACACACACCGATCAGTTAAAGCTTGGAAGTGCCCGCCAGTGCATTTTTCAATACGGTGGAAATGATTTTAAAAACTAAGCCGGTGAGAGAAGCACCTGCGGGGTGCAGTCGCATCAAGAGCCGGATAATTACGCTTCAGTCCATGCACCCATGAGCTACACAAACCTCTATAGTCAAGTAGGTCATATTACTGAGTCATTGGCTCCGAGTAGCCACTCGCCCAGTAAAACCCTAACGTCTCTCGCCTTGCACGGCAGACTATCCAACCAGAGGCTGCGTAAGGGACGCCGGAACAGAACCCTACCTTCTCCCACTGCGTTAAATAAATGGGCGTTAGGTTATTTCCTTTCTAATGGATGTCTGCAATTAAGAAGGGTTATAGGCCATCTGGTCATAGAACTAAGAATTAATACATCAACAGATCATCTGGTGGGGTAAGATGTGACCTGGCTGGCAAGCAGATAAGACTAGCCCTTCGGACCGAGGAACCCTATAACAACTGGTTTAAGCCGCGTTGCACAAGAATGAAATGACAGAAAAAGATATCTGAATTATAGCTTCAATTTTTACCACAAAGTATCACAGGTCGGTGACGAACGTGACAATACGCCACGGCTAAAAGACACCGGGGCAACACACAACTGACCCGGTGAACAGTTGCATTAATCAGTGCGGAAGATTACAATCACGCTAAAAGAGCCAGATCAAACCACGATAGTAGCTAGTTAATATTTTCGTCATCGACATTACATGTGCACCGCAGAAGCAGGCACCGAAACACTAGTTAGAGTTATGTTGAGGTCAAACGTAAGCCGACTGACAAAGAGCACGGTGATTACGCACAGCTATGCAAGGGCAACATACGAGATTATGAACACGTGTCTAATAGCTCATCGCATAAAGCAGGAAAAACCACCGAACAATTGGTGTGAATTCATTCGTGTTGCAGCGGCTACTTGAATAATCAAACCACTGCAGAAACCATTCAGTCGTGGCGCTGATCATAAACAAGGTGGAAAAAGTAACCTGGACATTTGAAACGGATGGGGTAAACTAGGGTGCACAGAACGGTGTGATAAAAAGATAATCGTTCAGCTGTAACACCCTTTCGATGCCTAGCTGTCATGTCACTCGAAGGAAGCACGAGGGCTGGGATACTGCCAGGTTACCCAAGCATAGACAGGAGTCGAGATGTAAAGGTCAGGTTCGAACCACGGACCTTTCGGTAAGTAAATTCGCGCTCTAACCACTGAGTCATCTCGCCCCCAGAACGTGTGTCAAATAGGTTTATTGGTCGTTCAAGTTACCAACCCGTTTCGAGCGATGTCTCACCGTTAGAATACGTCCAACTGGACTGTAATACAAGACCACACGCCGCCCCACAAGTTCAAAGCAATTAACGGTTGTGAAGTAGCAAATTAAAATGGGTAAGTGTCAACTCCCATGGCTTACCAGTTTATAAGAAACTGTCTATTACCAAAATCAGTCACCTATGTATATTAACAGTAACAGTATGATTAGGTGAATTCAACCTCCGGACCACACTAGAATGCTATTTGAACTGAAACTACCGGATAATCATTTTCTTGGAAAAGATCTAACAGATTTGGTATGTCGCGCAGTTGTCGTACCACTTTTTCATTCACTCAGCCAGTTATGAACGCAGTCTCAATGGATCGATAACAATCAAATGCCCATCTAATTCACGTGATCTAATCTCTATGTTTCATTTGCTAAATGCCAATTAAAATTCATGGGGAAGGATGATGTATCGACAGGGTTGGTCTAAAATCCCTTCGATTCCCGACCCGTTCGATGAAGCAACGGAAATGTTGTTTTTGACGGACCCTGCGACAGTAAAATAACAGGAGTTCCAAAGGGTCAAGTAAAAGTGGACACGGTTGAAGAGTTCTGCTGTATACCACATGGCATGCAGATAGTAGAAGCGACTCGACTGTGATAGACTAAGTAAAATGCAGTCGTATGCAACAGAACGGCGAGGAAATAGGCACACACTACAGCAGCCATCCTTCCGACTGACACATCAATAAATTTAATGAAAATTCGGTTGGGATTGATGGGTTTCAAGAAGTCACCAAGACAGAGACAACCCCAAAGGAATATAGGGAGCATATCCTCCAAGGATAACTAAGAGCTAATTCACTGATTAAATCATCTTGGGAAGATTAAGCAAGTAAACCCATAAATGTATGGGGTTGTCCGCACCATTCTCAAGACGCATCCCAGGCACACATATGGCTTTCTAGTAATAACCGATGGTCAGTTTGGTCGCTACAACGGTGACAAGAGAAAGTCACTCACAGCACCGTTGCAAGTTTGATGCCTCAGAATGCCCGCGATGTTAAAGCTGGTGATTTCCAGCACCAAGTGGGAAAACAACAGTTGGGCACAACTGTGGGCCAGGTCAACATATGGCGAAGGTCACTAATGAGTCGAACCAAGACCCCAGTCACATGGCATTAGAAAAATCGGTCCATAGTTGAAAGTCACTTGTACAGACTAAATACAAAACAGCCTAAGTCACTCTACTTTTCAATTTCGCATTACAAACATATGTATGTGCGCTAACCGCCCCAAACTTTCGAACGTTTCGTGAATTGCGTTAGAAACTGTTGATTAGTCAGAGTGAAAGTTGATGTCTAGCGGCCAAAATGATTTCGTATAAACTCCACGAAACGGTTCTGTCCAGAATAGTTTTTTGAATTGTAGATTGAACCAGCTACGCATAACACAGATGATCCGCAGCAAAGCAGTCAAAGCACGATCAGCCAATTTTTGTGAGATCAATACTGGATTAGCTGGCTCCTACCGTCCAGCTTCCGAAGTGTCCAATAACTCATCGATCCCACGCAACCCTCGATGTTGAAGCTGTGTTTACTTTCACCAGCCCATAGTATGATTGCTTATGCGTTCTGTTAGTGGCAGACGCTTCAGGCACAGTGCTTATGAAGATGGCGTAATTATTCAGGTGTTCCTTCACCTGTGGGTCATATCGAGCGACCCGTCAGCCAATGGCGTAGGAACAGCAGATTGCGCAAGCCAAGCAGAGGCCAAAACGAACATAGATGGATCAGCAGCGGTAAGGGCACGAACTGTGATGAAGTCGATGCAGAACCTGGCATAATCTCAATGATTCAGTTTGGAGCATCCATCCATCGAGGGCACTGCAACTGAACCTCAAGCTACCAAGCCGAAAACTTCAGCAATGAAGTCCCTCATCATTACGCAGTGTGAGGTTGACAGTTTTAAAAGAGTTACAGTTGTCCCTGCAAACTTCTGATGACAAATGAGCTGTCTGAACCATCTCGATTGTCCACGGTACCTTGTCCCTCGCCTTCGCCTACTACCAACCAAGTGATCCAAACGTGTCATCTGTGACACCAAAAATCCAAACAGCACATTGTTTAGTGCGGCAGCGACAGTCCCTAATCATAAAAGATTCCACGGTTACGGAGAAAATCGAGTTAAAAGGCAAGGAATAAAGCCGAAGTGAGCGATTTTCGCACGTAAAAGATATTAGCTTGCCCATTCATACCCAATGATACACTACCGGTGCAACAAGCCTGCTTGTTCCCTAACGGACTTTCTCCAAAATGACTTCAATCAACCCTTGTGAATAGGCTACCAAAAGAGGCCAAACAGAAGTTGAAGGTTACGCGGTCCGAAAGTCGTGCTTCCAGATAGGATCAGCTGTGGCATCAAGCCAGTGTAGCGATGTGGTCGACTGGATTACGGTATTGGCGTGTGATCCGCGGCGGGGCTTCCAATATTGTTAGGAAACTTTAATTCGAAAATACATATTATATCGGCTTCGAAAGGTAACTTCTGTGATTGTCATTTGACCCCTTAAACGTATCCCTATAGATATCAGACTTTTCTCACAGTTGATCTCTCTGTTAAGTCTATATTCGGGAAGCAAAACCCATTTAACTATGAAATGGGCAGTTGTAAAGGTCGTATCAGATACAGACTCGAGTTGAAATGGTTTTTATGCCCAGTGAATGCATTCGGTATCAAAGCCGTTGTTCCGGGGGGGAAGGACTTGACACCAAGAGTAACCTTTGTTGGAGGTTGAGTGGGCGATCTCGCAAACCGGATTAATTTCAAGACAAATATCCAAAAATCGCAGTGGAGTAATTCTAGTTGGCAGGTTAAAGAGCTTAACTGGGAGACTACTGAATATGGAAAGGTGTAGGATCGCGATTGACGTTCGGTTTACATTCTGCTTGATTTAAGTAAATTATGTTCGTATGGTGGCAGACCACCAGTGCTGCTGAATCGGTAAGCCATGCAACATAAGAGGGTCAATCCTGAGCCGTTCGTGGCCGAACGGTTAAGTGTTCGAACTACTAGGCTTGAGGTGGCGGGTTCTAAACGCCCTGTTGGTGGTTGCCAATGAGAATTAAACAGCTGTACAGTGATACTTGGCTTATCAACATAGGCTTGCTCCACTTACAGGACGCAATCTCAGTTGGAAATTGTAAACGTGGGGGATTCGCTATCTTTAATGGCTTCTCAAAAGTTGTCACGCTGGTTCTCATTAGCTTAGCAAGGTCTTATGAAAAAGCTTTTTCCACTGTTTTGGAAAATTTGCCTTTTACCTCCGAAGGTCTTGAGTTGCCGTATTCTTATTAATCAAAAGATCATAGACCGGTTAAAGCACAGCTGAACGATTAACCACACAACTACAAATTCGTCAAGCGATCTAAAACATCCAGGTTGTGATGTGATACCTTGATTGGAACAAGCAAGCCACCTACTATTGGGTCCGCGCTTACCGATAAATCTCAAGGTCTATGGCATTACACACAACTCACGTGACTACGGCCACCTCTCATGTTTTCACCATCAAACTCATTATTCGGCACGAGTAATATGCGCCGGAGGTGAGAAGTAGGGCTAGATTCAGAATCCACACGTCCAATCGCAACCTCAGCCAGGTAAGCTTCAGCTGCGTGCTGGATAATAGTTATATTCCCTAATTTCATTGAGAAAATAGTCCCTGTTGGGGAGCAAGAGGGTTAGAATTGTCACAATGCTTTCTATCTCTTATGGAAGGTCTTAAGTCTTGCTAATTAATACAATACCAGTCGATTTGGGGCGAATGGCTTCATCCGCGGGAAATAAAATGAAGGAGGGAAACACTGCGTGTCCTTACTTCTCTCTGTTGAATCATTCAGAGCTGTCGGGCTTTTCCGGACCACCCGCTCAATGTTTTCTTGGATTGTAAGCATAATTTTCACGCCTTGTCGTAAATACGGATACGTAATACAAGTACATGTACCTTGGGTTGTTTAGACCTCACAAGTTCATACTAGGGTGAACTCAGCTCAGTGAGGGCCATCATGTGCACTGTTAGTGGTTGGAATTACCAAAACTGCTCGGTTCATTGAGTGTTAACCTTAGGAGTAAGTACTCACCAAAGAAATCACTGACAGACACAAGCCGAGCACACAATTACGGCAACTCACAAGGTGCAAAACAGGTTGCGGAAAATGAATGCTTGAATGTGACGCCAAACACCCTAAATGGCTAACGAACTGGCAAAATGTATATGGGACGATAAAGACTTGACATAAACGGTGACGAGTTGCGAATCAGTGAGATTACACGTGTTATCTAGGGTTTGACACCATCGACTGATTTCAAAACCGTGAAACTGAATTCCACCGATCGTACTTGCAACGGGAAATTTGTACGCACATGTTTTGTCTAAAAGTTCTCCAGCGAGACAGATTTTTTCATTCAATGGTTAACGTTGCCAGTCACTTGCTAGTGAGAGAGGTCGCGATATAGACAAAGAATAGGAACCGCCAGTTTGGACTATTTTAACTTTGCATGATTCCTACTACGAGAATTTGTTCATGGCAGCATGTGGATATTCAGCATCACCGGAGAGCATCCACAAGCCGTTACAACTGTAGGATGACCTATTCAAGAGAGGCATACGGAACAAAAGGCATTATGGGGAAAAACCTGGAATATAAAGATTTGAACGAAGTGGTAACAAGGTCAGCAACTCACCACCTTTGATGGACCATGGACTGTAAGTGTTTTCACCCCAGCTTGCCTGGCCGTGAGGGCCACACCTTTTTTAGAGCAGTTTTCGAAGAGTAGAGAACGAGTAACTTACCAAGCAGACCGGAGACATGATCCCATGACATTCGCGTCAAGAAAACATGTTGCATACGAGAGGTTTTGGACCTAAAAGCATTGGAATTGTGATGGAAGCAACACGATATACCGGTGCTCAGACAGTATACGTTGCGTTCCCTCGCCACAGTTGACCAAATACCTCGTTACGCCTGTATCAATGACGAACGAGGTCGGTCCATACCTGTGTCCTGTCCCCAACACGGTCAGGTTGATGTGAGGTGGAGGCTTCATTGGGTCGAAAAACGGCTGGTAATGTTTCCGTAAGCAAAGTGAAGTCGTGAACAGTCGTTTCAGAAGATAGGTATAATCACGCATTGACGATGCGAAAGTACAGAAAGACCACAGCCCCGTAGCTGTACAGCCAGCTGGAGAAGAGAGATTTTTCATTCTTAGGCATATGGACAAAGTGAGTAGTCACTAGAACGCATTACACAACAAAACGAAAACGACTTCAGATAAAAACAAAGGGCAACGGACAAAGACTGTAGGCGGTGCCGGAAACACGTGAAAAACGTCAGACTAGACGGACGGGACAGCAATAGATGGGTCATATAGACCCTCACTATCGAGAAATTGATCCGCTACTAACGCACGGTAGTCATCGTGAAGCAGGATCCGTGTGCGTGTGTAGTACGCAGCTTAACTGCCGTAAATTCTTAGGCGAACGAAGCAGTGGTTGTACCTTAATAGAAGGAAAGCAACCTGCGGATGACCTGACTACCAATGAAAGCACCCATCGCTCCTGCTGACGGAAAGGCACTAGGCAAATTAGCTTCCACTGGACTTCAGAATGGCTCCATCGCCTTTGAACGTAGAGGGATCCCATCTTCCATAATTGATAGACAGAGACTGAGGCAACATGCTCACCGATAGTCTTACGCTTGCCGTATTGGAAGCGAATTTGTACAAAGTCTGAAGGGGGCTGTTCTCAGTCGTTCTCTGAATCAATGACAGTGACTGCGGTTTGGAACGCAAACGTAATAATTATTGTATTATGAACGATAGATCTCTCTGTGTTTCATTCGAGCCATCCGTAAACACTAACTTAATTTGGAAATGAGTATTTGCCTACGTCATGTTTGTTGTTCACATATGAAGTAAGATTGATGGAAATTCGGGGAATGGGTCTGTCTGATGTGCCCCATAAAGAGTGAATCAGCAGTAGGCTACATGGGATATTCTATCAGATTTATATCAAGAAGACTATGGACAACCGAAAAGCCAGACTGTTTTCTTCTACATTAGATCGAGTAGGTCCAAGTTGCGCTAACAAATAAATAGACCAACCATGATGTTCTTAATAATGGGCAACAAACAGTAAAGGTAACTCCTTCAAGTTCACTGGTGTACAGGTTGTACTAGATGCCATATTACCATAAGGCAAGATCTTGGTCAGCAATGCTTCTCCAGAGAAAATCCTCAGGAAAGAATCTCAGTTCAGATGGATGGAGGCCACCACCATGAAGATGCCTACTGATGGTCAGGATGTGCTTGTCAGAGCTGCAAGATATGTTTCATCGGAGGGAGAATAAAAAGCGACAATTTTCCGCAAGAAACCTATCAATGGTCCTTGCCAGGATTGCACACATTGCTTATGCATGAGGCCAAAACACGTTTACGGGCCGATAACACCTACAGGCTGAAATGCTTTACAAAAGTTGCAACAACTCCGTGTTCATTTTCTCATCACCACCCCGTGCAGAGAAGGTCCACCCGTACACGATAAGGGGGGAGAGACCTGACAAAACGGTATGCGATTGGGTGGAAAATTGCCTCAAAATATTCAGGTGTAGTCTAGAACGAACAGAAACTACATCACCCTACAGGCTGCCTGTTTCGTTTATCAAGCAGCAGAACCTTATCTCACCAAACTGGAAAAACGTGTTCATCCAGTCGCCATGGTTTGGACAGCCTGGATTTTGGTTGGCAAATTAACAAGGTAGGAGAAGTAGTGACCGTTCACTGTGCCCATTATTGTCAACGTGCAGTTGCTAATACAGATTATTTGATTCGGTCTGAATTAAGGAAAAGAAACAAAGAAACTATGAGGTTAAGAATGACACGTATTGTGCCAGGCAGAATCAACCATTAGCAGACTATTTCAGGCTCCTCATTAACTGAAATCATCCGGATGTACTCAACTTCTCGACGGATATTTAACCAACCATTGTAGCGATTGATGACAACAGCACATGATTTGTGTTAACTACTTATTAGTTGTATCCACATTGTTCGGAGTATTTTGTTCCGGGACGATAACACTTAGGGGGAGTGGTACCTCATGACGTAATGATACAGGTTCATAGCGCGAAACAGGTTGAGAACCACTCAATGGTGCTCTACGTTGAAAATGTAAGCTTAGTAAATCCTGTCTGGAACCAGTTTAAGGCCAGTCATTCATGCCTTGAAGTTAACATCATAAATTTTTTATCAGTCGCTCAGTGGAACAAGAATACTCTTCATAAATGCCGGTAATAGGTAAGGTATATGTTGTATTTAAACAGGCCAGAAGTGTAAGCATTGTTACGTACACCGTTTCTATACATTCACCCGGACAAACAAAAAATGGAATGCTTTTCTCGAATAGGAAAGCAAACAGAGTACATCCGGATGCCCTTGGATAGGACTCGAATATGTGGATTTGCGTGGCACTATCAGTGAGCTCCATAGTGGACCAAATGCCGATATCACCCACACACCCATTCAAGATAATACGAATCCATGAATTTAAGTTTGTCACCACAAACCCCAGTTGTTCGACTACATACCTATTTGTCAAGTCCCACGCGTCATTGAAGATGAAGCACGAAAGATTAGTTAGTGGCGGACAGTCCGTCTTTATCTGAGTTCACCACCACTAATCAGTCCTAGTATTCCTTCAAACGGACAAAACTTTGTCGGCATGTACAAGATAACTGGAATTCGAACGCGCTCACAAATGCACTGCACTGATGACATTTTCACTCCTGAATAACACTACAATCGCCATTCTTACTGGCGAGCAAAGATCGTCATCTTCCTTGAACTAAAGGCTGCGTGCGACTCAAGCGGTCATATTTTGTGCGGCTGCGTAAGTTACGACAGCTAAGATCCCTGATGTCCCTGGTTGTTAGTCGGATGACCTGTTCTGAACGTAATCCCATTCCCACGTCTATAGATAAAATAGACCGTGTGCAAACTTTTCTGAACGTTTTAGAGTCCAACGCTACTGTTATCAAACGCAAAGCAAGTAAGCACACCCACATCGCGTGAAATCGGTCCCCTGAAATACGCCCACCGCTGTGTTCGAGTAGTGCAACACCAGCTGACGACAAAGTTCGACACACTTTATCTGGGTGCCCAGTCGACAGCATTTCACAGAATTTCCACACGGTTAGTACACAGCAGTCACTTCCGTGGGGTGATGTGCCCTCCTCCATGGAAAGTACATTAGGTGAAGCAAGGCTTATTCGTTTTCCCTGAGGCGCATTGGCCGCTAACCAGTGGCTAACATTGCGTATTGAGTCATTCATCCAGGTTCATTTGCAAGTGGACACCNATATATATATATATTGGTTTGCATCCGAATATGTCCATTATTGAAGGATTTCACGGCAATCCACTCAGAGTGACTTTACGCGCACGGCGCACCCCAAAGAGTTGTACGCACTACAGCTAAGGTTCCTGGTATCTTAACTGAAATCGACGTGGAACTGAATGTCACAGCATTGCAAAAACCATACATCAAAGCCAGGACTCTTTGTCGAAAGGGAACTGAAATATACAATGTAAGCAATGGATCATCCAGTAACTTTCCAACAACCGCCAGGTAGGACATAAGCGCACAGGCGAGGTGATTTAAATGGAAAAATGCGTCCACCACACTTGGCGAAGTGTCTAGAGGTACATCGTTTACAGACTGACACGCTGACATCGGCTGCGCTCACTCGAGTAAGCGCAACCACCCTCTGTCCCGGACTGTACAAAGATTTGAGGGTGAAGAAAGCACTGGGTGGGAATGCTTTGACGTAAAATGTGCTAGATGCGTCATGAATATATTAACACACGGTTGTATATGCAAACTGTCAGAACAGAGCCAAAGACTCGATCGAACGACAGATGCGACAACAGCTAGATTGTGACATATATACGCGATAAACTTCACACGGAAACGAACAAAGATGTCTAAGACGGGTTACCAGTAATGTGGAGAAGCAATGGCTCACAGTAAGATGACTCTACCCACTCCAACATCTGCTACAGCTCGGTGAAGTACTTCGCACATCAAAGCCGTTTGATTCAAACAGACCTTTTCACCTAGCCACGTGCTGAGTAGAAGACCCACCGCGAGCCAGACCAAAAATTGTCAGACTTAAGGGAGTTCAATTTAACAGTCTTGGTCACGTGCACGGGCAACGTTTTCTAAGAGGGTAATGAGGGCCAAAACACTAGTGGGAGACCGTTCAGTGACTCTTACTCTCAATGCATAGTTTTTGAAAATTTACATTCGCACAATGCCATTGATCCCAGCAGTGGCTTCATTGCATTGCTTTAGCTTAGAATTTTGTACACACAATTAATCCCTTCTGTTAACGTGTACTCAGGTCAGAAGTGTAGTACCAACGTGTTTGCGTTTAGTATTGGGAGGGATCTGGGTTGGGCGGAATTTGAGTAAGATGCGTAGGAATGCGCGACCCATATACACTCCTTTTCTAAGGCTATAAAAGCCCAACGAACCCACCGTCTGGTAATGACCTCATCGCTATTATGGCCTATCTTGGAATAACAACCGAATTAACAATAGAGCTCGCAAACGCAGGCAAGTTCCCCCAGATCAAAGTATTTGAGCCAAAAACCTGACTGAGGAGTAATCTCGGTGAGGACTACTATGTACGGGGCACATTTATCGAGTAGGCAGGGTTCCCATGCAACCATCACTGATGCACAGCGATATGAGCTAGCTCGAGAGAAGGAGTAGCCTGTTCTCACATACATCAGACAATTTTGTTTGTTGGCCTTTATACTGTGTAAAAAAATCGTTCAGCTGTAGCATCCATCCGGTGCCTAGCTGCCATGTAACGGAAGGAGGCACGAGAACTGGGATGCTGCCAGGTTGCCCAAGCCTAGACAGAAACAGTTGAGATGCCGAGGTAGGTTCGAACCACAGAACTTCCAGTCCGTAAGTTGGCGCCTTAACCACTGAACTATCATACCGTATGGTTGATTTGGAATGCAAAATAGATGAGGTTTAGTGGCTAAATAGCGAACAACCCGATGAAACAGCTGTACAGTGCTTCTCAGCTCTTCAGCACAGATTGGCTTCAATTACAGGACAAAATCTCCATCAAAAATTCAAAATCGCGTTCTAACTGGCTTAAATGAAGGCCCAAATCAAGACCCTAATTGACCAGTGAATGATTCCCACTACTGCAAACCTTGAACATCTAGGGTTGAATCAGTGGATATAGCAAACGTACACTGAGTTCGACCCAGGATAGGCAAAGGTATACATAAAGTAGTCCTCATGATGGAACATGCTACTCATAAGGTTGCTGATGACCGGTTCCGTCCTTCTCGGGGCCCATAAGACTGAGGCAGTCCCCAAGTTCCCTTCAACCTTGTGTTCTACTTTAATATAAAATTAGTCGTAAGCGAAGAATTATATTCATTTGGAAAAGAAATTGACGTTAACGGAAAACAACTGGATCGCAGCTGAATCTCGTTTATGATATTCCTCAAAGGAATGTGCTGCATCATATTTCAGTGGGTGGGATATTCAGGATATTTCGGTGTGGCTTCCTGACGTAACACTGCGCATGACGTTGCTGAAAACGCTACAGCAGCGTATTACTGGTTTCCCCTTCTTGGGGCCCAGCAGGTGGGCACAGTCCTACAATATGTGGAATATGGTGCCAACCGAAAAATGAGGCGATCTTTGTGCAGCACATTCAGTTGAAAAAAACCTAAACGAGAGATTTAACTGGGATTCAGCTGACTCTCCCATTAACACCGATTTAGTTCGCAAATAAGTAAATTTGGTCTTCCTGATGTTTCGCACCCTCTTAGCAGACCACAGGCTGTTTACAATATCTTCGATAAGAAGAAGTCAAGCGACGTTTTCACATGAAGTATGCAGTTCATCACGAAAAGCACAGAGATGCGGGGCCTTTCGCTCCCATGGGGACCGTACAAGTGGATGTAGATGGTGTCGGTTAAGTGGCCAATTGCTTCAATGTTGTCCTCCCCGAACAGTCTGGGGTAGTTCGTGATTCGAAAAAGGTGTATGCCCGCTACCCAAGGATGGTAGGCAAGCGTACAGATAACTCTTAGGCAAGCGACTATCTGTCAACGATGATGGTAACAAGAAGTCATCCGTGGTTGACCTCTTCGGGAATCGACCGCTATAACTCCACAAAAGCATCACTTAATCGAGTTCGTAAGCATGAGCTCATAAATAATTACAGGAACTTAACAGAACAAAATTGTGGTTATTCCTACTAGATTTACATAACATTTCTTCCCGCTGTCACCTAGAATGGACGCACCTGCTCTCAAGCTTTGAAATGATCCGCCTGCAATAACTTGCTCTAAGTGGATAGATAAAATGCGCCGACCACACGCTGATAAGGTGAAGCATTCAGCAATCACGATACATGCAGCACTGGCCAAGTAGCATTCCACCGTTATACATGCCACGCTAATAAAGGAACAGGAAGTCTTCATTGCAGAATTCCTGTTTTCATTTACTTATGCCTCTCAATCACTACCCGACTGCGGTGAAAACACATCTCAAAAGTTAGCAGGTTCAATAAGCTGTTCAAAAAGCGAGATAAAAAATAACTGCATTGTATAGGACACATCTAAAGACATCATGAGCCTTATTCACCGGTGTGGAAACAGCTTAGAAACGGCCAAACGTATGCTGCGATTACATGCAGTTAAGATCTAGCTTAAGATGAACATCGCAACGGGAACTAATGGTAAAAGCGAATGAGTTTTTCTGGGCAACCTATTCTCTCGTCCATGCAGTTTGTCGGTCTCGACCAACCACGATCCCGTAAACTTTACCATCAAGATGTGGTAGATTTGAGTCAAATAAACAGCTGAAACTGGTGCGGTGGACGGTGTGATCTCCTAAAGTGATTTTTACAGACGGGGAGAATCATCTCTGGCACTGCTAAGACCTACGGCGCCACAAACCAATTCAAACCGGTGTCACATTTTTAACCGATTTAGTCGCCAGAATCCTGAAACAATTCTTTCCCGCACGACAACCACATACATACGGAATGAGAGAAGAACTGGAGCGGGAATTGAGGTGTATAGATCGCAATAGCAAATCAACAGCGTAAATCGGGTCGCCCGGCGGGCTAGAAGAGAAAGCAGCGCGGCAGAGCATCCAGAAAGCACGAGTAAGCTGTGCTCAACAAAATGTGTACGTTTGAATGTCAGGACGTCAGTACCAGCCATGTATCCAGTTATTTGTTGTGCTAGTCACATGATTTGACCAGGCAAACCGATGCTTCGAACGGGAGCTAGAGAACGATGCATAAAATACGCAGAAGCTAAAAGATGCACATGCGCGAACGCATAGGGTGAGGACTACAAGAGAGTTGGAGAAAAACAGGAAGCTAGTGCATATCTGGGAACGAAACAAAACGATACCAGTAAAAACAAATAATATTAATGATGAGAAAATGATTACCGTAAGATGGAGAAGCGGAGTAGTGATGATCAGTGTTTTGACAGAAGCACACAAGGAGCGGTATAGAAATAAAATATGGTCAGATTGATGAGGAACCACAGATCGCTAGGACAGCCATATGGGATTTCCGAAGTGACAGAAACTATACAGTCATCTGTTTAACTTTGTCACATGAGCAAGGAGAACGAAATTCCGTCAACAGGGGGTTCCATATGGAGGATGGGACTGACATTGATTCATACAGGTAGATCGCGGGAGAGAAAAGAATGCAACGAAGTGTGTGTGTGTCGGAGATAACCTGATTTAATGTTCAGTTGAGAAGTGGGGTGGGGGAGGGAATCGAAGAAAGCGAAAGTGATACTGCATGCAAATAAAAAAAGAAACGGAGATCGTGATATCGGAGGAGCAATCATAATGGCAATGAGAGCTCAATAGAACGGATTCAAGCTGGTTGGATTTTGACTAATGGCGTTGTTACTGTTGACCCTTACGCCTCCCACGGATTGGACAGGCATGAAGTAAGGTGAGACCGCTTGGGGGAAGGCCATGGGACCTGGTGCTCGCATACTAACTACACCAAACCGCGGATCTGTAGCAACAACAGGTGGATCCCTCGGACCGGTTAGTGCAAGCGCCGGAGCCATCTGATTCAAAGATGGCTTCACAGGTTGATTGGCCAAAAACGGATTGGCTGAGGGGCCGCTGGTGAGTGGTCGAAGTCCAGTGGCAAACGGATTGGTGGAAGCTGTACGGTTGGCATGTTAGGAAAAAAAGGAATGCAGTGCGTGACAAATAAACTAGGAGGTTATTATTACTACAGGAGTTCAAGTAGCGCGCACCATATT
The DNA here is from genome assembly GCA_004794785.1 of Opisthorchis felineus. Taxonomy (NCBI): domain Eukaryota; kingdom Metazoa; phylum Platyhelminthes; class Trematoda; order Opisthorchiida; family Opisthorchiidae; genus Opisthorchis; species Opisthorchis felineus. The sequence goes on along the minus strand of SJOL01004096.1, from coordinate 41,331 downwards.
TCATATCACCAGTAGTAAAAACATTTCCCTGATGGACACCAAACTAGGCATACTATGCTGAGCTTATCACAAAAAGATTAGTTCTCAATGGGGAACACGATTGCATAATTAGGCAAGTTATGGAGAGTGACAAGAATACGCACCTCGCCCTCATAATCACCCAAGGCATAAAGCGACGCACCAGGTTTAGAAAACATCATGACAAAAGGCGATCAGAGGCTACCCTGAAGGACCAGGCTGGGTTGCTGGAGATAAGCAGCGACAATTGGGATGACTAGTTAATTTTCACCCCGTACTTTACCGCTCAAGATACGCAGACGCCGTGCGCGGACAACACGTGACGGACTTACTTTGACCATGAAGATAACTCGGAAAAGTACCCGCGGTACGAGCTGGATAATAAATGTTGACGAGTGATTTATCATACGATAAAAAAGGCACACACAGGAACACACGAAAATAAGCAAAAGTTCGTTTGTCCTCGTTTTCAATCGATCACATTCCAAATGGTTTGAACGTACTGACGAACGAATCAACCAAGTGCAACACTTGGAAATATACTATACATAAGTACGCCAAGATATATTTAGCAGACTTTAATAACTATGCTGTAGTTGGGAATGAATCCCTTGTTGATTGGAAAAACGCCATCATAAGGATAAGAGTTACACAGAGCAGGCCTAAGTTGGAGAGGACGTTAAGATAAAAGCCGCATCACAAGATCTTTCGGATTCATACATCGTAGACGGGAGAGACCACGGGTCTACGCATAACCCACTGTATTCAGACCGTACAGTTGCAGAATCTAACTTACCTTGCACCAAGAGGCGTGTAAATAATCGTACAGAATTGTCATCCAGTCGGGAGAGACTGCTTGCAGGGACCGAACAAAGGTGTCCTCTTCCGAGAAGGTAGGCGACTGTATCGTTTTCGAATGTCCATCTACCACCTCTCTAGTTACTCCTATTTACGGCTATCACAACGCAATCATTTGAAGCGGCCCAGTGGTTAGAGCGCGAACCCAAGAAGGGCGTCCAGATTGCACCTGTCTACGTTTGGATAACCTGGCAGTACCTCAGTCCTCGTGCTTGCTTCGAGTGGCATGGTAACTGGGCACCGAAAGGTTACTACGGCTGAACGATTATTATGATTATTGCAGCGCAATAATGTCACCGTTAGTTTAACATAAACTGAGCTTTGAATGACCTGGTGCTAACGGCAACTACATCCTCAGAAAGCCAACGTACAGAGGCTGCTCCATCTCCCGTAAATTTAGCATGCGATTGTAAAAGTATGCACACCGGAAATGCGCACACAAAAGCTCGGTATCCATGCTTCGTGCCAAAAAACATTATTCAGCTGTTGCGGAACGTTGGCACAGAGGGATCATACAGATAACTGAAACGCTATAGCAGCAGCTAAACAGCAGCCATAGACAAGAGCAACCGAATCTACAACTACGCGCCAGCGTAAGCTGCCTGAAACTCGAGGCGCGACCAAGAATAAAAAACGAGATGCGATGCACTGGTACACTATATTGACCCCCCTCCAAAAAGAGAGGGCACAACAGCGTTTTTCGTAAGCCACAATCCGAACAGGGGCCAAATAAATTCATTCTCTGTGTGGATTTCCCATGGTAGGATCAGGACAAACTGTTCACGTAATACGCTGGGTGCTCGGAGTATAAGAAATGGAGCACTAGCGCGGCAGATCTATAGGTGTCAATACAGTGTATAATTTAATAATAACTCGCACATATTATATCATATTGAGTCAGGTTGTCAAACAGGAAGTTGATTTTACAAAAACCGGAGCACAAACTGAAAAAAAAGACGCGAGGTATTTGACTTTTTGAGCGAAAAAATGACTACTACAAACACTTCCTGCCGAAGGTAAAAAATCACAGCTGTTTCATTAGTTGTTTGGAATCAGCAGCGCGCGCCTCACGAATTCACTGGGACCTGAACCCACAACATGCCGGTCAGTGAATTATAGTACTCGGCCACCAGTGGCTGAACAGCAGTGTGATTGGTTAGCACGTAGACAGAATAGATAGCCACCATCTTCCAATCACACTGCTCACACAACGTAATCGAGTGACAACCAGGAAATCCCATGCGACCCGTGGGACTTCGTCCTTCTCTGAGAAGATTACTTACAGCTGCCAGTGGTGATGAAATTGGTATTTCGAACGCTGCCAGTCTTACTCTAACGGTAAACTGACGGCAACTAACGTTGGAATGAGCTCGAGGGGACACACGCGCAACACCATGGTATGGACAAGTATGTAGACGATCGCATTCGACTGGCCTCATCTGGTGAACTAGACAGTACATTCACATGATAGCCAACAGTTTAGACGTAATGTACTGCTCATAAGGTTGCTGAAAATACTTCGACAACCCACGACCGATTTCGCTCTTCTTGGGGCTCATCAGGCAGGCGCAGTTCCCCGAGCTTCCGCCAACCTTATGTTCTAGTTGAAACCAAGATGCACGAAATTAGCGAGATACACTCAGTTGCAAACAAATTTGGTTTTGCAAGAGACGCACTTGGAACCCAGCTGAATCTCTCATTTATGTTTTTAAGCAGTCGAAGAATTTTCAGCAACCTTATGAGTAGTGTGTATTAAGTCCATACATGTATCGCGACATCTCGAATATCGTACCAACTGAAACATGAAGCGGCCTGGTGCACCACATTCAGTTGCTTAAAAACATCATAAACGAGAGATTCAGGTGGTTCCAGGTGAGTCTTTCGCAAAAGCAAATTTGTTTGCAAATGAGTATTTCGCTAATAGCCAACAGTTCATTATGTTCCATCCTACGCACTGGTCAACGACACGTCAGCCAAATTCGTCCAATAGAAAAGAGTAACGGAATGTGACTGTAGCAGGAAAACTCACGACTTTAAAGCGCCAAACCTAGATGACAGGACTAAGTGAGAAGGGCATGATTGCGGCGAGATTGGCCCAGACATCAGAGCCAGTATGATGGATATTTTAAGACAAAGTTATCAGGTAGCCATTCAATATCGTCCATCGTCAGGCACACAAAATAGAATTCATCCCCCTAACTTCTCTATCCACGGCTGCTCAATAACTTATCTTGCGAAAAAAGTTCATGACCCGTGTAGTGGCCAGATATCCAAGATGCTGACCCGTCAACACGCATGGTATTTCAAGGAAGGTGACACGCGTCGGAAAAACGACTCCTTAGATGCCTGTTTGACTCGATGACTCAGATGTTTTTTTGCCATGAATCGTATATTCATGAACATGGGGAAGCCACCTTTGTATGACTTTGATTTCTAGTGCGGCGATCCCACCATCACCAAGTTTAGATAAAAAACAATGGGGCGTGTCGATGCTGACATTGTGTTCTTCATGAAAAGTCTCTTCGGCCTTGATGAAACAGTACGTGTAGAATATATCGGGATAAATGCGGCAAGTTACAAGGGTATCCAGCCCAGACTTTTCAACATAGATCCAGGACCCTATCCATTCGGCTATCCGGAACCACAAAAACACTGGGCGATCAAAGGAACAAAAGCCGTCCAAAAATTTGAAAAGCTGTAATAATAAACATAAAAAAGCCTCGACAGTGAATGGCACAACGCCACGTAGTACGCGAGGAGCACGGCAAAGCAGCAACGGATGTGTAAAGACAGAAAGCAAGCCTATTTATCAGACACATATTAACACCAATGAAGCGTGCGATTGAAGGTTGCCCAAAAAAGCCACTTGAAGAGAAGATAAATGGTAGAAGAAAAACGTTACTGCCTATAGAGTAGTATCCGTTCGAAAATTACTTAAAGAGGACTAATGCACCTCTGTGTTTCAAGAACACAGAGGCAACCATGAGATACAACGGTTTTTACACGAAATGGGCGAATCGGTCAATGAAAAAGTTTGTTGGGTTGTGGGCGCGACGTGTCGCAGACCTGAAAACTTGCGAAACCATTGTCTAAGTGGGGTGAAAAAATTCGTGTTATTTCATTTGCGCAGCGACGTGTACAGTGTTATCCACCTACAAACAGAGAACAGCTCGCTAGAGTGTCAACAACCATATAGCGCTTGGTGGTATGTGAGCTGCGAATCCAACGCTACAAACTTTCATCGATTTCATTTGTCCAAACAGCTACCAGGGGCTCGCAAAACCAAAGGGTCAAAGTGAAAACGACGAATGTGCTTCACGGATACATAGAGGGACAGTGTGCCCCCCGTGTACGCAGTTGCATAAGTGGTCCGAATCGGTGCCCCACGCTACAAAAGTCCTATTCTAAAGCAAGTGAACAATTTAAGTAAACACGGACTGCAGTGTATTCAAAAAGTTGGCTTGTAATTTTTCCGTGTCTGTCTCTTGTAAATGGACTCCAGCCGTAAGCAGCTTGGTCCGGCCAACACACATAGAAGAAACTGTCGACGTCCTCAGCCGTGCAAGAGCCGACGGGCTGTACAGACCGAACATTTCCAAGGCTTGAACCACAAGGAAAAGGACCTGTAGTATTGCGACCTTGTACCCAACCCGTAGCCTTTGGCCAAATAGCTTGATTAACAAGGATGGGAGCGGTTTCATTGGGAAACTTGCCCGGAGTCAGTATGTCAACAAGCTGGTAAACTTGGTAGTGTGAAGCTTGCCTAACCCGGGAGGAGGGGGAAAAACAGTGAGGCATAGCAGATATATTCGAAACTACATCGGTCTTGTTTCTGACTCCGTGTTAATGTTAATGTGTGCGGTAACAAGCTAACAAGCTTACGGAAGCTGATAAATTGTTCAGCTGCAGCACCCTTCCGGTGCTTAACTGCCATGCCACCAGAAGGAAGCGCGTGGGGTGGAATATTGCTAGGTTGCCCAAGCCTAGACAGGGGAAGTCGAGAGACAGAGGTCGAGATCGAACCACGGACCTTCCGGTCAGTTAATGCGCGCTCTAACCATTGAGCCATCTCGCCTGATAAGCATCAAATAAAGAGGGACACAAGCAGGCTACAAGACAACCGGAAAACAGACAGACAAACGCCTCGGCGGACATTAAATCAAATAGGGGAATTGAGGATTAGCTTATACTCACTTGGGTTGACCTCAATTAGCTTTTCCAGATCTACTAAACCCTGGTGTTCACCTAAGAAATCTGCTGGAGTGCGACGTCGTGCCTCGTTTTCCTTTAAGCTGTTGTCAACGCCCGACGGGGGGTGAACGCCATTTGTGGATTTGCTCGCAACTGGCTTATGGTTACCGAGGAAGTCGAACGGATCCGAACTGACCGCTGGATTAGCAGTTGATGACGCAGGGGCTGCGACCGGCCATGCAGAGTTAGACTGGGGAGGCTGTGCATCGGGAGCTAAAAGGTGCAAAAACCACATGTGCTAAAGAGAAGGAGGATACCTAACCGATTAGGCCTATCGAGGACAACTTAATTCCATCGGAGAACATTCAGAAGTAAAAAGTGCCGAAGGCGATGGGGAAATGCATGCATTCACGAGACTGTGACAATTATCTGAGCCAACCATCAAATACCTAGTGAGGTTTGACCACGCTCACGATAAGCATATTGTCATAACTGGCATTTGTCTGTGGAATACCAGATGAATTTACGTGGGGGGTCGTTGAATTATCAGCCACATTTTTGATAGCCCTCTTGCGGTCCCGGCACGATTATTATCTTATTAGACGAATGTGGACTACAGAGGAGGGACCAATGGTCATAAAACCTCTGTAAATAGTAATAAAACACAAACGTTAAGATGGACTCAGATGGACGAAATCACGGCTTTTGAATAGTCGGAGGTTATATGAGTCGAGAAAGATAGAGGACGGCAGAGAGTCCCAAAGACGGGATACTTTTCGAGAGAAAAAAGACGAGATGAGATGTCCCACGTGTAGTAAAAACATGATGTGGGTGACTGTATGAACAAAGACTTATCACCTAGGTGAAAGACATAGGCAAGGGAGAAGAACAAGCAAGCCCCAAACCGACCGTAGAATAGAGCTTTTACAGATTACCAGTCAGCGAAAGCGTATCGATGAAGTATAAGTAAGGAGAAAGAGCCTCAGCCCAGACATAACAGCGGCATTCTAGGGTAGGGCGAATTCGGAATTCATGAACGAGAGTTTGGGCACGGGTGAAATGTTTGTGTGCCCGAAAAAACTAACCAACCGTCCCGGGTGCTAGCGTCGCGGGAACCTAGACAGGTAAGGACCAGGATAAGTCGTCAGTAAGAAAAACAGTCTAAGAAGGATGAACAAAAGGTAATGAGAAACGGAGCGAATGACGGCTGTTCATTGTGGCCTACATAAAAGTTAAAAGCACAGCTGCCCACGCGCGGGCAGAAAAAGGAAAACAATCAAGTTCGTTATTTTTGGCATCCACTGATTGACGCCTACCAATAGCAAGGTTATTTGTACTGAACAACACTAACAATGAGACATCGTTTGAACACCAATGTACTAGTACCGGACTACTGGGGGTGGATTTAAGGTCACCACAATCGGTTTACTGCCAACACACTGAAGATGTTCAGCTTCCCGATCTTCTTGCACCTTCAGCACGTAAGCTTGGTATGGTTATAGGTTTTGCGAACAACTATCCTGACAACCCAATAGCTTGCGTGATTGAGTCAACGGGATGTGTACATGCACGCGGCGTTCGGGTGATCTGTGCCCCACCATAGTCATCGGTTGCCTGTGGGATATCATCGGTATCATCTAATGCCCCCTCAACCGAATCAGTGTGCCCGGGCAAATGGCCCTAAAGACAATGAGGACGGTCATTCCCCCCCCCCCTTCCCAAATGACCATCACTGTTTAGTTCTTAAAAAAAAACATATTTTGATCTGGCGAAGTCCCATATTATTAAGAGGTGATAACATGAGTATCCTGCTTTGTCCGAAAGGAAAGCGATTTGATGTTATCGCCCGCAAGATGGAAACCAAGAAGTGTAACCTCGAAGGAATGACAACCTTAAGTTGAGGATTTTCACCAGTAGCTATTGCCACATGGCCCAAATGGAACCACGGCTGATCCGCAGTTGGTGGCATCCAAGTGCCAGTGCGTGAGTTCCTGAGTTGGAAGTTTGTGCTGACTAAGAACAACCATTGATCAGCATATGACACAAGAGTACATATAACTGCGCGGTGAGCACCACCCTTTCAAATGTACCAGCTCAAACCTAGTGGTCGAATTTCAGAATCACACACCTGCCAGAATAGCAAACACTGTTTTTTTACGGACTGAACCCACCGTGGCAAATTCACATAGGAACCAACTTCCTCAGCTCCCGAGCATGCGCTGATACGACAAATATACATAGTCTGTCATTTTGATATCCACTGAGTCAATCGACCGAACACAGAAAACAGGGAACTACTGAAATTTATTTCAGCAGGGCTCTGAGATTGCATATGGGTCCCATATCATAAATGTCCCAAGTGAATGCGTAAAAATTATCACGTCTAAAGAGTGATGGGTAAACTACGTGTTACTCATAAGCGGTTTGAGATGAATGACCTTTGTAGTCTTGTATGCCTTTCAGAGAAAATGGGGTCTCAGCAACAGGTCTCCTACCCAGTCTGACAGAGTATAGATACAATACAGAACAGACTTGCAGGGCGTTACTTTTCGTTCATGCCTAGATTTCTCATTTCGAAACTCACCAGACCTCCTCCAGTCCATATTAGTTCATCTCTGTTTGTCTTACTCGGCGCCAGTAAAAAAAATGGGACACACCTTTGGTGACCAACAAAATGGTCTGCCTCAACTGAAAAACGGAGGTGGGTTGTGTGTGGGTCGGTGAGCGGAAGGCTGTGAGAGCATGTGACATCTTCCGGGTTCCCAGGCCAAAGAAGGGCTTGTTTAAAGCATATCGCCCTGGACTTTTAACCCAAAGTCTGACTCATAAAGCAGTGAGAAGGAAGGTTAATTGAAGAGCTCCAGCGATAACCTATGATTGAAAGGTCTGACTTGCAAGACAGCAGGCATGAGGTCATCTTGAGAGCTCTGAAGCATTGGCCGAAATTTGTCCTACTTGGCTGTGGAACGCTGACCTTATCCAAGGTCACACAAAGTAAGATAAAGATGTATGAATCCTGAAGCCCCTGTGCACAGTAGATCCGTTTGGAGCCGCATCTGGTTCCCAGTAAGCTAAATTGTTTTCCGTCGTACTGGATAGTGCGGCCAGGATCAACCGTTTTTAAAGTCCATCGTTCCGAACTCCTCCTTCTTTGGGGGAAGGTGGCATACTCCTAGACCGTTTGGTAACACGATTACTAGAAGTATGGAGATGCGCAGCGCCACATCTGGACACCCCTTGAGGGAGATTGTTTAAGCTTTTATGGGCGAAATTCTGGCCAATACAGCCCATGACAGCACGTCCATGTGGCAGTTTTATAATATTCTGGGGCACCTATATTGGAAAATGCCTGAGCGAGAACGCAACACCTTAGCGGACACCCAAAGCAGAAAATCTTGTGTACCTTGAACATACCTCCAACCGGTGCCACTCACCTCGACAATTCCAACGGGATCCGTTAATTTGTAGATGCAGGCAGCTGCCAAGATTTGGGGGGCATTTAGGTTCATGCGCATCCGAGCGCATCCCATGATGGCTACTGAAAGGTCACGTCGGGCTATTCTCAAAGATCCACTTGTAGCAAAAAGTGAGCGAAGCTAATTTTCGACATCTCGTTCTCTGGCTCAAACATACACAAGGCACAGAAATGAGCAACAAAAAAGCTGCCCAGACAGGTCAAAAAAGCTAAAGTATTCATCAAGCTTGAAGCGGAATACCGATATACGAACTTTCGATAACCACTTGATACAAACTGCACATTGAGTTGGCCCTCGAATAGTGTCCAAAATCACTAGTCGTCTAAGGCAGAACTGCCTAGGCCCTGGTCATGGAATGCTATATTCAAAATCAAAATTTTGCCGATCCTTCAAGCCAATTGCTGCCTCGTAGGAAGTCCCATGTGTGGTCACAAGTCATCCAGACCCCTCGAAATATCATACTAGCGCACAGATGTGACCCATGATGCGCTCCAGAACAGGACTTTGCTGCCCTCTGACTGTTCACTTCGTTCGAAATTGGGACTGACTTAATGTCAAGTGTCATGTGTTCCTTCAGCCGTCTATCTGTGTAACTGATTCGACCAATCGCTTTTCATTCTAAATATATGTATGTACTTACCGTTCGCAAGGAGAACTGATACGAATTGGGCGAAATGCCCAAACCAGCGACGTCTTAACAAATCTGTTTCGACTTTTCCAGTAGCTCGCCAGGATTACCGATTAGGACAGGCATACAAATTCGAGAAAGCCCAACACAGTCGATCGCATAATCAGTCTCAGAAAGCTGCCGATCGCATCAACAGGGGGTTCAAAATAAGTATGTGACGGAGGGGGAAGGATGATTAAAAACGTTAGTTTGTTAGAACTTACAGCGCACACTTACAAAGAGGAGTGGGAAGACCGTTCAAGTACGGTCGAAGAAAGGAGAGAACACTTGAAGCAGCTGTAACGAGTTATGCTGACGCAGATCTAGTTCTGCTGGAAGAAGCCGAGCAACAAAGACACACTCCATTACAGCACAAAGAATAAAACGTACCGGTGGTGCTCCATGGATCTTCGATCGGTATAGAACTGCTCACGGTAGCGGAAGGGTCGCTCGAGAACGGAGGGAGGCCCTGCTGCATGGGCAGTGTTGAGGACGTAACGGTGGGAGTGGTAGTTGGAATTGTGTTAGACGAGGAGGACTGTAGGGTCCCAAGAGGAGAAGACCAAGGGTCAGGTACATGTGCTGGTGCAGCGGACAAAGACGTGTCCACCAAACTGAACAGCCCACCTCCAGGCGTGGAGGTTGGAGTCATAGAAGTTGAAGCGGCATTGTTGTTAGTCACCGTCACCTGTGACTGTCGTTGATCTAAACCCTGCTGAAAAAGTTCAATGTACGAGCCAGAACAAGGTGGTGATATTATAGAACGCGCCCCGTTGAGAACAAACAGCTTACACCAACTTTGGGTTGTCTGTTCGTAACAGACGTGTAAAATAATTGTTCGAAAATACATGACTTTTCTACATTAATTTCTTTTACTACACCGGATTTCACTTCATTTAGTAAACCCACTTACAGGTAGTGACGAAACAGACCTCGGTCCCCAAAAATAGATGGACCCACTAGGACACTAGTCACCGTAGGGTGTGTGAACGGAACATTGAGATGTTAGTTAATCCAGAAGAAAAACTGACAGCGCGAACCGTTTCCGAACCGGTTCCATGCGGTCGCTCGCGAAATGTCGGACGGATTACCGATTCCGCAGGTTGGCTGCGAAGGCAGCATTGTGAAACGATCAGAATGAACACGAGAGGAAAAACAAATACCATAATCACTAGGTATAAAATGTGGGCAATTTGCATAAATTCCAGTCACTTCAGATTTTTTCAATGAAGAAGGAAGATGAGAGCACCAAAAGATGTCGAATGAAACCAACAGTGGTGGTACGCTGATTGAAGGTGAACGTCTAAAGCAAGGGACTCGATCGCCTGACATGGGTATTTGAATACCACTACACAGACAAAGACATTAAAACACATCGGGATAAAGTAAGAATACATAGGACACGACAAACATGGCTGTGAACTCGAACCTAGAACATCTGTCCCAGGTGAGAGTGGTCGACATCGATAAGATTGACTGAGTGCGTGAAGTTACTCAGGTACAGTGAACTGGTTGGTCCACATACTGTGATGTGACTGGTTAGACATTCCGTGGAAACAAGTGAACTGCGCATCAATTATGTGGACAACTTCTTGCTAAATGGATTTCCATTGTTGGGGAACTTCAGATGAATCAGGATGTCAAATACAAAAGACGAAAACATGTTGCAACAAAGCAAGCCTCTGTGTTCATCGCGCAAAGTATCGTCGCGTACGCAACAGGAGTACATATCAGTGTTACGATGTTGATTTCGTTTTTCAGAGATATTCAACGTGGCAAAATGTTTTTCTGCTGCTTTCGCGTTGAGATGATAATTATGATAACGACGCAACAACGCAGTTCATCAAATTCCTCAGTTGAAAACTGAGGTGACATTACGGTGAAGCTCCAAAAAACCTCTGATCCCAGGTGTTTTTTGGCAGAATATGCAGCAAAATGTAGCCTCAGGGTTCAGCTAGGCCAGCACTCAAGCTGAAAAGTGCTTCGCCTTATAAGCAGTGTGGGAGAGCGTGCACGCCTCGTCCACTTGAGTGAAAGTGTCGGTCACTGTAACCATGTATAGCGTGTGGATAAGCATGTCTGCATGTCAACATTTGCACTTGATTGCGACCAGCGTCTTCATCTACCTGGAAGGTTCGGGGCAGGTCTATGAACACATTCCGCTTGACTTTTAGAGAAAGAGAAAGACGGCAACTGCGTTTCCGTCAATGAGAAACCACTGGTATGAAAAACTTCAGACTTTAACCAATTTGAGAACCAATGTGAGGCGTAAAGCACCTTTAGAGTTTTCGAGCCCAGTTGAAACTACTAATCGAGATGGCAAACAAAATGCGAGCAAAAAACGAAGTCCATTAGAATCCACATTCACAAGCTGAGGTATGCCATTTGGTCGTGGGAAGAAGGTACTCTCCCGCGATAGATGAATTACTCACGCTGGTTAGGACATGTACTCCGCATGCCAGAAGACCGCCTGCCTCGCAGAGCTCTCTTCGTCCAGCCCTGTGCTGAGTGGAAGCGACCGAGAGGTGGACAGTGTATGACCTGGCAACGAAGTGCGAAAACACTAACCAGTAAACTTAGTCGGGTGGGCAACTGTCGCCTCCCTGGATGTGGACCCGGGGACTCAAATCACCAGTGGTTAATGACTTTGGCAAAAATGGCCCAATCGCGCAGTCAGTGGCGCTCCTGCATCATATCTATCGCCTTCAATTTGTAGCTACCCAATCTCCGAACAATCTGCACATGCCTTCGCCTCCAAAGCTGGTTGTACGTTCCACATACCCATTTTCCGATGATCGAAACTGTAGCAGCTGGAACCAATGTGCCTATGGTACACGGTTTATAGCTGATAAATTGATTGATTGATTGACATTCACAAGCCTACGCTCAGTTTTGGAAAAACGCCCCATCCAAACAATGACTCTCACGTGGCCGAAAAGCCGCTCACGTGAGCCATCAGCAGGCCCTAATCGACTATCGAAAATTAGTTGGTTGAGGGATTGGAATTTATATGTACATTTCACCGTTCCAATATGTTCCGTGCGTTTGAGCCAGATAAGGCCATACTGAGAAGGGTTAGAATATGATTTCTCTGGACTAAGAACAAGCGAGTCATTTGCGACTGTCAAAGACTATCCCAAAGCAGATAATCGAAGGTATTCATGATCACTGTTGTGATGGAGCATGTCAAGCATGAACTGGAGTCGAATATTCGGACATATTGCGGCTACCATTGTTCAATGAATACATAAACGGGTTAACTAGACCAGTTACCGACCTAATCCAAAGAAACTACCGGTCGAGCTAGCAGAACATGTGACCAAACGTTCGGTAGACACGCTGTTCAGAGTTTGGTTATAGAGAATATGGAGAAGTGATGGAAAGTGAGTGAGTGGAAAAATCTTGTTGAAGTGAAAAGAAGCTGAAACTACTGCTGGTGGGGACAGTGGTTATCTCAATTTAAAATCGCACCGTAAGACTACGTTGCGTATAAAGCTGGGAACGAGGTTCATGAGCAGAGAGCCACTCAAATGTGGTAGAATAAAAACAACGAAAAGGTCACAGCTAACTGAATTTGGGCAAGCGACAAACTATTATACCGCAGTTGTAGGTATTGTATACCCCGCCCTAAGTCTGATTTGATTCACAACTCAGGAGAGAGAGGTTACTACGAGAATTCCGTTGAGATACGATATCGCAAACTCGCAGAAGACATGTACCATTCGTTATCTTTCCATGCTCCGTCCCCAGGCCATGCGATGTCCACCTTGTGGTATTTCCAAGCCAGAAACTTCACCGCGGCATGGCGAGGCAATCGATCACGCGGCATGGCCGGGTCAGTGTAGTTGGGGCAGCCAATCAAATCGTCAATTGGACAAATAGCTGATTCGTTGCCAAAATCCACTAATTTCACTTCATAATTGCTAATATCATGTTCCCATGACACACGTCCAATGTTTCAAAGACAACTATGGTCAGAGACAGGCCATTTCCTCCGGTCAAGCTCCACAACCCTAATTAGCACTAGACGCACTTGCGCATTGTACAATCTGTCTTTCAACGACAAGCCAGTGTAACGAAGACTCCAGAGGTGCTTAAATAAGAGGAAAGTAGAACGGGCTATAGCGACGCTAGAATTCACTTCGTTTACAATGCTTCCAACCACCCGGATAAGTAAATCTGTGCTTTTGACGCCGTATCCAGCTTCGGTGGTCCACTCGCCCAGCCTTGTAATGAGACATTGCACTTTGAAGATGCAAAGCGCATACTAAAACACACGACAACAACATTTAGACTATTTGGTGTACTTTGTATCTGGATGGAATTCGAACCAAGTTGTGCAATATCGTCCAAATACTGCTAGCCTTTAGGACTTTTCCAGGAAAGAAACTTTATTTTGGAAATAAAAGACCTAGCGAACGATTCTTCACTATTCAATTCGACTAGGAGGCTAAAAAGAAAAGGTGACAAACGTCAGACTTGATGAACACCGGTGCCTGTGAACTCGGGAGAATACTCTCCATAGGGTTCCACGCACGCACGGACTGTTGTATCTGAAGAGAATCTTATGTCTAGCAATCAGTGAAAACATTAAATTGGTACAAAACTGACTCGAGGATGCTCATGACGGCGTTCCACGACAGTCTAAATGCTCTGCTATACGTCGAAAATATAACAAAGCCAAAAAGTTGAGTTTCGCTTAACCGGAGCTGCGCTAGGGTCAATAGTGGGAGATCTATAGAACAATATATCGACATTGGGAATTCAGTTCACACAGCGTGAGTACACCAAGTTTTCTTATTGGAATCCAGATCATAGCGACTGACGCTGACCTTGAGTGATATGCTCAACTCAAAATCATTAAATTCGACTATACTGATATAAGGTTCTGTTCACCAGTTTTGAGCTCGTGACCGAGGGACATCGAGAAACAACAAAATCTACAAAAGCACCTCTACTGAACAGAAAATGGACACCCAAGCTTTTGTGTCAGCGTGAGGAGCAACAAACACGGCAGCAAATGCGGCACCAGATTGTGAGAGGTCATATCGGACTAACCCATGCTTGTCTTTCCTGGTGGGACAGACAAAGACAATCGACAAGGATAACGCCCGCGTATGACAGACAAGTTTGTAAGACAGAATCATCCGCAACTACAACACTAGTAGTTGGGATTAGGCTTCTGCAGTATGCTGACAGATGTACCTCGCCCACGCAATACTCAGATGCTCGTTGGGTTTCATACGAAACGGAAAAAATAAGTGAATATATTGTAAGGGTAATATGGATTGACACATTGCGCAAGTCGTCCGGACAGTTACATGATATTTCACTGATCAGTCAAGAATAAAAAGAGTACCGCTCAATCAAATGAGAACACGTAAACGGCTACAGTGACTTAGGCTGGATAATCTCAATAACTGCACACGAGTCAGTGTTGCGGTAGAGCAATGAAAGCGGAATTCCTAGCGAAATATGTACGCACAGCTCCGTTAACGACAGTCTTTCAAAACTATCTGGATCCAGTATCCTCAGCCAAAATCATACCGAATAAGATAAAGTGGCAACGCATTGCACACTAAAGGTGATAAGACAGAATAGATGTGATCAATAAAAGCAGGTGACTTTGTCGAAGACAGTTCTACTTACTCCCGTTTCTCGTTTGGCTAAAGTGCCCGGTGAGAATTGGTACGGCCGGTGTGGGTTTCAGTTACCTAATTGGAAAGGTCGGGACAGCGTTTGCTAGTCTTCGATATATGTGGTGCCGGTGTGATATCAGTTTGGCTGCCAAGGGCAGATTGTACACTGCTTCGAATTTACCCTAATTTATGAATCAACGGTGTGGCCGCTGCAGGCAGATCACCACTCTGTATCTGATCATCACTAACTCCGAAGTATCGCACGGGTCTGACGGAAAATCCGACTACTAATGAGGCACGCCAGATGTTTCCCAGGGAAAGTAACTCTAGGTCGATAGATCAACAGGTTAAACCCCATAGGCTCTGCCGATTAGACCACGTACTCGGTACGCGCGTTTGCCACTCAGAGACCTCTCCGCCCAGCCATGTATCGGATGGAGACGACCCAGAGGCGGTCACTCCGTGACTTAACAATGAAGCATGAAGGATCTTACCAGTCATCTCAGTCGCGTTGATAAATAGCGTCTCCACGGATAAGGACTCCCCCCCCCCTGAAGAGAGACACCAATAGTTCATAATCCTGAAACATATGGCTGTCACACAGCCAATGGCGATTCTACATCAAAGCTATTACTTTGAATGCAAACCTTTCACACATCGTACAAAAATCACAATCCAATCCCAGTAAGCTTATTGCGAACTCTCCTCCAAAGCGTATATATCATTCCCTTAGTGCCCTTAATCCCGACGAATAAGACTGCAGTAGCTAGAACCATTGTACTTCGGTAAAGGGTTTATAGTTTAATAACTGAACTGAACGAACTGAGTCTCATCAATCGCCTTGGGGGCGAGACGGCTCAGTGGTTAGAGCGCGATAACCGAAAGGTCCGTGGTTCAAACCCGAATTCTGCATCTCAACATCACGTGATTACCTAGTCGAATTCCACTAGCCTGCTGGCATCAAACGGAATACGAACACGAGGAAATTTAGGGGGGAGGGTTCAGTACATCAGAAATGACGATCTTACGGCGGCTCTAACAAGCAAGCGGGAACGTATACTCTGACCTACAGCAGCAAAGCCTCAGTGTTGAACACTGATTTTATGCTGTCGATGTTGATGATGTACAAATAAATATATTCCCAACAACCAAATTTCCAAGTTTTCAACTGAGTATTGTGCAGGCGAGTCATGCTGTATAAACGTGATGCTTAACGGTAGAGTGGAGCGCTGATGTTTTTACCGGCATTGTATAATTCAAACACAGAGATACGACTAATTAGGTGTGATTGAATTTTTTGTCAAACGGGCCAACGTACATATCTACGGTAGTCACCTCCAGACAGGTAAACCTGTATATCGGAGGACAGCCAACCATTTTTCTAAGACAGTTGTTGCCACCTTCAACCACAAACATGTGGGACAAGATTCTATCAACGTAGTTGTGACAAATCCGTTCAGTCCAAGATCAATCTATCCGCTTTAGATCAACGGATCACCACATTCTACATCGGGCACCGTGCGTGTATTGGCCAACCAGTGTCACAGATTATCTGATACTCAGAAAAGTTGCAAGGAGCTGTAGAAAACACACTACTGGCTAAAAGCGGTGGTTTATGGTCAGTTGAAAGCCTAGCGTCGTCGAATCCCGGCACTTTTTTCAAGTAGGTGGGCGAAATCGTACTTTTTCTCCTCAACCTCGTTGAAATAAAACATCTTGTCAAATTTTAGGATAAAGTTACAGGTAAGGGCTACATCCACACGAGATTGTTTCGCGCGGTTCGCGGTTCACCCCGGAATCGGTGAGCACAAGAGATGAAAAAACGGACTACCGAGAAAAAAATTAAAATCGAGATTTAGCTAATAGCAGAATATGTGCTGGACAAGGGACACAAAATAGGAGCAGAAAGTGCCGAAGTGTTCAGACAGGTACTATGAACGTCGTCATAGCGACCGATGACCAAAGCTGTTGAAATCGCCAACCACCCCAGTGTGAATGGAATTTAGCCTTTAAAGGCGTAGAGGGATCAAAAAGGCCTCGAAAGTGGCTGGTGCACGCAAGCTGTAAGTTGAGACCACATGAATCGCAACGCAGATGTAAAAAACTAGCAAAACCTAAAGAGAGAACTGTGAATCCAGTGGGTGCAATGCCCTAAACCTACCTGCTCTTCTCGCCTACTTTGCTCCAGGACCATTTGCACCTTGGCTTCTTCCTTCGCTTCCTCAGTGCGACGGCGTCGTTCCTCACGTTCGTGTTCCTCCTTGCTGATAGCAATAGCCAGCTGAAGTTGCAGCTGCTCCTCACCAATTGACTGAGGCATCACCGAGTCTAATTCATTTGTACTGGATGCATACAAGGACTCTAGATGGAAAAGTAGATGGGGATGGAGGTAAGAATGTGCTTTGGGCGTAACAATAAAACACCTACAAGTATAACCTGGAGCAACATGGCCCTCCAGGTTTGGGGTTGGAACATGTGTGGCGACGTGTTCCGTAAAATTGATAATGTATTTGCATTTCCAGCCCAACACCGCTGCCTTGCGGTTAGGCTTTTGAGCCAAAGGCTTTGGTTGAGGACCCTAATCGTCCTTCTGTCTAGGTGTGGGCGCCCTGACAGTATCCCAGCCCTCGTACAACCATGACATTTACAGCTAACAATACTCTCATGCCACATCGGCCGTCGCGTGGTGCCATCAGCCGGGTCGCCTTACTTGCTGCATACAGCAGGGCGGGTAAGCGAAAACATGCTACTGCTGACGCCTCCCTTCTTACACTTTCACATTTTCCGTCTTCCACCCTCCCCCACCCAAATTTGAATACTTTCTCCGCAGGTCCCAGCTCTAGGACTGACCGTTTTGCTCGCCCTGCATCACAC
>SJOL01004096.1:0-20439 GCA_004794785.1 Opisthorchis felineus | reverse complement strand
ACGAAGAGTTTGGGTGTTGTTGGTGTTGTACGCCTTCCAGGATGGGGCCCCCGTGACCCCGCCTGTGCATGGCTGGAGACGTTGCAAGAAATGGCGGCTAATCGATGTCAGTGGCGTTCGTGCTGTCAGTTTCTTTCCAGACTGTCTGATTGAGCGCTTGGAGGTGTAGGCACCTCAGAACGCTTGACATAAGCCAGCACTAGGTCCCCTCCCTCACCCACTCTTTTTCTCTTCTCTTCACTCTAGGGCTTTAAATATAATTAGACGAACCTTATGGTTGTACGGCAGTGAAGCATCAGTGTCAACACTGATGTTGCTGTCTTTGATGATGATGATGATGAACATGGTTAGGATAAATGAATAGTCAGATGTACACGAAACGAAGAGGAAAAGTATGTCCCTTCGTAATACAGAAAGCAACTGAGGCAACGCAGAAACGAATTCCAACAAGCCAACTGACAGGATAATGGTCGTTGCTTTTATTTATCGTAAAAATGCAAATGGACACAGTCAAGTTTCCAGGTTCACGCGACCAAGCTGATCGTCTTTTCGAAATGCCAGCCTCATGGCAGAAAAATGATGCCATCCCGAAAACTCACCGCATCGAACAAGAGCGGCTCCTCATCAAACCAGAATCAGCGATCGACCCAAAATATTATCAAAACGCCTTGAAAGTGTAACCTACTAGTTCGTCAGACCAAATTTTGATAGGTTGGGGGAGACCTTACATCTATCTATCATGGGTCTGCGACATTCGAATGCAGTAACTTGCGATGCCTTGATCCCTATACCTTGTGTTCGGCTGTTGGTGAGGTGGGGATTAAAACAGAAAACTAGCCACCTCAATATTCCGACTGTGGTTTCAGGGCGGAAGCAATTACAACCCTAAGGAAAAATGGCGATTCGGCGGTCTAGTAGTTGGATTTTAGGCAGAACATACTAGTCATAAGGTTGTTGAAAAGTCTCCGACAGCGCATGACCGGTTTTGTCCTTCTGGGAACTCATTAGATAGGCACAGTCCCCGAGTTCTCATCAATCTCATTTTCTACTTGGATACAAAATTTGCATGTAAGTGGAATAAACAGGCAGTTTCTGAGAACCATTTGTCGCGTGAAGAATAGCTACTTGTGAGTGTTACTCCAGAAGAAAGATCATTCTGGATGTACTTCTGTGAAGTGGCTCGTAACAGTACTCCTCTCCGCAGGGTAACACCACTGGGAGATTTGTTCGGTGCGGATGCGATTGTGTGAGCACAGGTACCGCAGGCATAGATAAAACGTACCGTAAATGACGGCGACAGGACCCACCACGTAGCATCACGGCCTGAAGTTAGCACCCAAATCTTCCCACCGGAAAACAATATGAGCGATCACACATTAGCTCTAAGAGACAAACGTAGCAATACGTATGAATCATTTGAATTGTCGGAACATTCCGGCCGGTGGGTGATACAGTTGGTTGAAATAATAACAAGTAGAGAAAATCGTTCAGCTGTAACACCCTTTCGGAATCTAGCTGCCATGACAACCGAAGGAAACACGAGGTTGCCCAAGCCTAGATAGAAGTTGAGATGCAGAGGTCGGGTTCGAACCACGGACCTTCCGGTCAGTAAATTCGCACTCTAAACACTGAGCCGGTTGTAATGTATTAAACATTCGTCCGGGACGATTACCAAGTCCAGTGCTAACAAACTTAGTCATCGGGCAAAACACAGTCCAGAATTAAGGTCCGACACGGCCCAGGACATAACAGACGCCAAACAACCGTCCCTCAAACTACAACTACCAGACTAAACAATTGGGGCTGCATCACACACAATCGCAAAACAAGACACGCATAAAACAAGGCTTTGAAGGAAATAACAAGTGATCTGTTAGTCATCTGAGCAGATTAACGCGGTCTGACTGGAAATCAAAAATCAATAGCGTTAAGGTCACGTGACCTATGAACCGGATCACACATTCCATTGAAGCATAAATGCGGGCTGATGAAGTGCGTTGACTAATCGCGGCAAACGAAGCTTAAAACATAGATGTGCGTCGAAAATGCTATCATCAGTCTCGGTCAGTGTAATGTGAATCACTCACATGACACGAATGGACCGGGACATCATTCAAAAAAACCCTGGTGGTACACTAACATTCGAAAACATGCAAATTCCAATTCAAAGATGAAATCTTAACGGGATGCTCTAAATAGCCTATAGAAGTAAAACCAATTACGGGGGTGAAGAAACCTTTTTCGAGTCCAAAGAATTAAACAGGTTCTTGCCAGTTTACGAAATTGCGACTGACCACAAAATCGGTTGTTGTGGGTTTGAGTGAATAAAACTGCAGTCCTGTTCACGGTACCAGTCTGTGAATAGGAGGCCTAAGGTTCCGATCCATATATGATTTTCGATAGCTCATGGTCAATCATGAATACCTAGCCATTAAAGTTCAGAGGAGATATAAGGCGGTTAAAGAGCGCGTGTCAAAGCTACAAGTCTTGACTATATCGCACCGAATTCCAAGGAAGTTTGAGAAGTTACTCGTTTGGATCGCTCTAGAAGAGCTTCCTTGGGAAGGCACTTCGAATGGACATCAAGCGGTGAAGGCATGATTCAAGCATAAATTCTTCCGTCAAAGAAAGTTGCAAAATCTCTAGCGCCAAGGAAAGTTCGAAAGCAAACGACCCATTAAAGGGATATTTTCAAAAGTACCAAACACTTGCACTACCAAGATAACGAAAGGTGTCAAAAAGGAGATGCTTACTTGAATGTATTGGTACAGGTGATCGCTCCTCCAGATAGGCCGTCTTGGGATACGAGGATGGAAACGAGCCTCCTCGAGTGCCCAGGGTTGAACTGAAAAGGGACCCGGTAGCCGGGGTTGTGGTGGTTCCGAGTCCACCATGCATCAGGCGATCACGAGCAAGCAAGGCCTTAGTACGCTCTTCATGCAGCCGTTCCTCGTCCCTAAGCAAACCACTAAGCAGACGAGCCTTGGCCCGAACATTATGGCCATGGTCCTTCCCGTCTTCGAAATATTCGAAATCCTAAAAAAACAGGGCCAAGTAATAACACAATACATATTAAACGGTTCTGGGCCTTCCGATCGTACGTTTTCGGTCCACCATTCTTAGGTCTTCTATAGAGGAAAATGTTGGTAGCTCAGGTAGTGTAGATGGTCGTTGGCTTGTTCGCTGGTCTTCTGAGTGAAATATATACACCGTAAGGGGACTTTGACACCAAATATATATATATATATATATATATATATATATATGATGAGTCTACAAAAAGGCGAGTTAGCTCGGTCCCAAATTTATTTGCCCCAAGAGAGATAGATTGCTCCCCGAGAGAGGCTTTCCAAGGAGACAGCACAATCTGGTTACTCAGGTTAAAAGGCATCTTTTGTGCGCATACCGGTTCACATTCAAAACTATGGTTGACTGTCCAGATAGGGGTGGCCATTTGAAAACAGTTGATGGCAATGTGTCAGGTTGGCTTGTTGGTTGCTGATCAGGCGGCGGCTGACCTGTTCGACATGTCTGGCAATTCGGTCGCGAACATTCCGTCACCGAGCAAATCGTCACCAGTGCACACTGGTGGCATCTCCTGATAAACGACCGAAAACCATCGATTTGAATGCCAATAATCCGTGAATCAACGTAAGGGCGTAGTTTAAAGTGCGACTGTCGTGTTGCAGCTGTTGTGGACAGGAACCCTCTAGTCCAAGGAAGTGACGTTGCATGACGTATGCACATGAACAAGTGTACCAAACTATTTTCCTAACTGAACACCGCTCATAAGGTTGTAGAAAACTGCGATAACCCACGTTCTTGTGGCACATCAAGTAGGCGCAGCTTCCGAGTTCCCCTCAACCCTATGTTCTACTTGAACACAAAACTGTGTAATTCACGAAGTGCATTCATTTGCAAATTGATTTGGTTTTAACGAGAGACTTAACTCAATCTCAGCTGAATCTCTCGCCTATGATAATCTTAAACTGAACGTGCTACACAATAGCCGCTTCACGTTTCAGTTGACACGATACGCGAGATGTAGTAAAATATACTTGATGGAACACATAAGATTGCTGGGAACTCTTCGACATTCAACGACCAGCGCTCATCAGATGAGCAAAGTCCCCGAGTTTACGTCAACTTTGTGTTAAAATTATGGTTACGATTATTTTGTTTGGTGAGCATACCCACTTCACGTACAAGTCTCGTAGGCAACGATCTGAAATGAACCGTATAACGTGTACCTCTCTGATTACACGTGTTTTGAAGGCTGATGACATCTTCACGGTTAAGGCGTATGGTAAGTACAACCCTACGAAAAGAAGATATCTGAGAAGCTAATGTTTGGTTCTGGAAGGAAAGGAATAATGAATTAGTGGCGGCTTCCAGTATGCTTGATGAGCTTGGGTTCGCAACTATGAAACAAGTTGAGTCGCAATCAACGGGGAACTGTTTCCGTAGCACAGCGGTATAGAGCTGACCTGGCTGGAAAGTTACTAGAAACGCAGTCATACTGATGAAGATTGGTTGGAAGTTGAATGGAATGGAGATGAAAGTGTACTTTCAACTTTAAAAGTGTCTGTCCGAGCCATCCAACTCGACTAGATGAACACTGGATATCGTCGAAATCGGCAGATCTTACTGCTACCAGAAAAGCCATAACAGCCAATAGCGACTATGCTGGTGCACGCAGATCCATAAAACGCCGGATACGCAAGTGCCTGAAGACTGACAGAAAACGCTAGTGGATGGCGAAGGTCAAGGAGAGGCAGAGCACTTTCTCTGCGGGCACCAGCCGACCAGAAGAACAAAGGTGTCAGCGGAACAATCTGAGAAATAAATGGAATGGCAATTGGGACATAAAATCGTCGTCTTGAGCGATGGGCTGAACAGTTTAGCTGGCCTCCTTCATCACAATCTCTGGAAGAACCCAACGAAAAGGAACGGAACATCGACACCAGCCCGCCATCAGCAACAAAAATCCAGCATGATATACCACTCCTTCAACCCGAAAAAGCAACCAGCCCAGATGGTCTGTACCCCTAACTTTTCAAAGGTGGTAAAGCCCTGGTGAACAGCTAAACGAACCTACTGCAAAAGATTTGGGACGAAAACAGAATACTAGTGGAATGGAGCGCCTTAACTGTCATCCCAGCCTTCAAAAAGGGCACAAGAACGTCATGTGAAAACCATCGTGGAGCAGCCTGGTATCCGTCGCATCCAAGGTGCTCTCTGGCATTAGTTTGCACAAGTTTATCAAATAATTATCGGAAGACAGATGCGTGAGAATCAAGCTGGGTTTCAACCTGGTCAAGGATGCATCGACCACACCTTTATCTTAAGATAAATTCTTGAACAGGACCACTCTTTCAAATGCCTCACGTTGGTCGTTTTTTTCAATCTGACTACTTTCGACTTCGTCGATCGTCAGAAACTTTGGCGATGTCTGGCGATTAAATGTGTTCCTTCCAAACTTATGTATCTTATGAGGGGAGTGTGTGAAATCCTATGGGAACGTATGAGTATACAGCAAGCTTTCGCCTAAGTTCACCACGTCCAGTGTAAGACAAGGCTGCCTTCTCTCACTTTTCCTCTTCAACTTTGTTACTGATGTCAGAGAAGAACTGTTCAGGTGTAGAACTCTTTCGGTGCCTAGCTTCAGTGTCAGCGGAAGGAGACACGAGAGTTGGGATATTGCCAGGTTGCCCAAGCCTAGGCAGAATGTAATGCTTGAAGTTTCCCTAACTGCCTCTGAAACCCCGGCGATCGAAATACTTCCGGGACGTCCGCTAACAAAGATTGAGTATGTGGACGATATTGTCCTCCTTGGTTCAGGTCGTCCAAACATGCAAATCATTTTAAATAGCCTAGATAATCCCGCCGCATGATTTGGTATGCGTTTCACACCTGAAAAGTATGATGCTATTACAAGACTGGGTGGGGTCAAGCCCTAACCTCATGCCTGCAGACAAGCCAGTCAACGTGGTTAATAAATTTATTTACCTGGGCCGTTATATAAGTTCGGTGGACTGGCTGGAGATGAGATTGTCTCGTATCAGGAAGGCCAGAGCAGCCTTTGCGAACGTCCGATACCTATGTCACCGGCGTGACGTCAGTTTGTCTAGCAAGGGCAGAGTATACACTGTGGCAGTGTGATCCACTGCTTTATGGATCAGAAACGTGACCTCTACGTGTGGAGGACGTACGAAAGCTGTCAGCTTGTGAACATTGGTGTCTTCGATGCATTGGTCGGGTTTGGTGGGAACATCGGGTTAATAATGCTGAAGTACGCCAGACAGTCCTACGAAAAAGGAACTCCATCACGATGGATGAACTACTCATACTTCATGAGTTACATGTACTTCACACGTACTTCGGCCCAAACACGCATTTGACCGTCGTCTGAGAGCTAAACACGTTTTTTTAACGCCAGAATCAAGGAGACTCGGTGAGGAGTGCATTTTCCAAGTGGTCAACCAAAAAAGACCATACTCAACTCAAACACCCAATCAAACGATATACTGATCACGAAACACGCCCCGAGCATGCAGCCAACCACCATTGTCACTTTTCACGCACAAGCAAAAGTACAAATCAACTCACGCATTCAGTTAAGCACTATAGCACCATCTAAAAGAGTAATGCGTTGTTGTCTACACAATGTTGACTGAATCCATAGTATTCGCTTTAAATGGCCACACAACCTGCCACTACTATGCTCTGACGAAGATGGGTTGGAAGTTGCTGCCGCATGGTGGACCAAATGGATCCTGTTACGGGTTGAAAGTACTTGTCTTTACGGCCAAACGGATTTTGACGAGATGAGACGAAGTGGCTATTTCTGGCTGCTTGTCTTTTAAATGAAAAAGTGCGGTGAGACGGTAAGACTGGAAAAATGCACAGTAGCCTGTGTTGGATAGATGGATTGAAGCGCAGTTAAGACAACTTTGGTGTGCCACAAGGACAGTAATGCGAGAGCACATGTTGTGTGAGGCGGTAAGTTTATAGTGGTTAAAGCGACAAATTACTGCCCGGAAAGTCCGTTATTAGAACGCACCCCCGGCATGTCGACTTCTGTCAGATCTTGAGCAACCTCGCAGTATCTCAGCCATCCTGCTTCCTTCGAGCTACACGGCATGCAGGCACCAAAAAGTGTTACAGATGAACGAGTTTCAGTGGTCTACTGTTGAAGAGGTTGGGTAAACTGAGCAACCAGACACCTGTTTCAAAGAATGCTTACCAGTCGTTGACGGTCTAACGAGGGCTTTTTTGGTTAACAGTGTATGAGGGACAGCAGAATAGCAGTGACGGACTCGCCCCTAAGTTACGACTCATGGTTCCGTTCACTACAGCCCCACCAAAGCGCGCACCCGCTTCGTTTTGCCGGACAGTTGTACATGAATTAATATTTTCAGCAATAACGAAATTAAGTGTATAGTTAAAAAGGTACGGCAAAACAGTAAGAAACCGGTAAAGCTAGATGGGAATGAGCTACTGAGGCAAGGTAAAATGGTTCGTTAACATTGACCTGCGGGAACGAAATTAACGCGAGAAGTAAACTAAGGCTGTTTTGATACAAGCTGCAGACTCAGCCAGTGGTGAATATATGCCGAACTCCTATTCAGTTGGACAAGTGAAAGCATAAGGTCGTGTAAACTGGTTTCTCGCATAGCTCTCGGTGCAGCGGTCGATTTAACGGGTGAAGTGAGTGTGGCATCGCCCTTCTACTTTCTAAATTTTTGTAAGCTTCACGTTCGGTGATGTGTTCAGCAATCATCAGGCTGCTGGGCTGGGAGTATGACCTGAGTGAGGCTTGTAGGAGTGCACTTCTACATCGGTGCCTGTGTTCCTTAGTTCAGGAGTGGCCATCATAGCACTGGTTAACTCGGTGTGTGTGTATGTGTGCGTGTGCGAACTGACCAGTGCTATCACATTACTTAGGTTACCGATATCCAGCTCCTGTAACGAGATCGTGGGCTATCCAAACAATCACTGACGCTGTTCACATCAAATTTCCTATAATTTGGGAGAGGTCGGAATACTCTTTTGAAAAATAAATACCTCCCAGGTGGAGCAGTAGAAGTACTAGATAAAAAACATACTTACTTGCAAAGTCTCGATTGAGTGAATATTTTCTCTACATTGCGTTGCAACCTTATCGCTTCCGGTTTTGATTATATACTCCAAAAGCACCAATGCTTTATACACATGACGCCAGTTCTTGCTCTTGTCGTTCAATCGTCGCCAAATCATTTGCATTATTTCGGTGAATGCCATTACATTATGCGTCTTGTCAGCGATTTCCGCCATCAGCGTACTGCTCGGGCCCCAAGGATCATTGGACGTAGCTTCCCGAACCTTTCTTTCGGCATCCGTATAGTTGTGAACCACATTTTTAATGTGTCGATGAATTGGCATGTTCCAAGGCTCAGGGCCAAAGTAACCAGGGACCGCGAGAGACTGCGAAGGGAGGACTTTTCAAAGATAGAGTTATTCCAAAGTTGTTCTGTTGTGAAATGTTGACTTGGGTCCTAACAAGCTCCCAATAGGGCAACAAACACACTGGAATTAGGAAAAGAAGTGAGGTGAAGCTAGGACACTGCCTATTGTGGCAAAAATATGCACATGAATCCGACAATCAACAAAAAACTGTTGTCTCCAAATGACCACCCAGGCCACCGCAGCACATCATCAGCGGTAGCCAGTACTTAAAACCGGTGCTCCACTGCCGTGCGTGAGCAGCCACGGAACTATCACAGAACCAGTTCGCTCTCAGGCAGCAGCTTACAATTGCAAAACAAGTACAGAAAGGGCTCCGTAAACCTCTGATTCGACGGAACTGAACTATGATGGCTTAGCGGATTAGTTTCATTTGGCAGTTGAAACCGGGTGAATCCTGGGCGAATCTCGAATGCCTCTAGGATGGGGATCACGTGACTCACACTGCACATGTCTAGAGATACCGCAGGATATTGCGTCCAATGTCCGAATGAGTGTTGCGAAAACTCCGAATATTTCTACTGTACTAGGCTGGTTCCCGTTTACTTTCCCATTGTGCTCTTCTTTGCACACCAGGATGCTCCTTCTTCAAGCACACTGGCGTGGTTGTACAGTAGTGAATCGCCGGAACTGTTTTCGATGAAGATCACAAACCATTTAGAAAAAAGAACATGCAGAAGTGCCGTGGGAGTCGGCGAAAAATTAAGCTGGATTGAGCCACAAAGGTTGGTGATAGATAGGTTTACCGTTTATTGCCACTAGCTGCAATATCTACAGTTGACTCAGCCGCAATGGTCACAGGCAGTTCGAAATCGCCCTTCAAACCCCGTCGCCCAGTGCATCTGGCAGCCTTTAAAATTCACACTCTGAAACAAGCTGGATAACACATTGCTCTTGCATGTATGCTGGACTCGCTTTCTGTTGATGTGTGCTGTCTGCCTGTCTGGACCGAGGACTCAAGACCCAAGTAAGGTGTCTGACTAGACCTCCACATCGGTTTCCGTTCGCTTCTGGTTGTGCACCTCTAGTGATCCAGAAGCCGCTGCAGCTGGTTCTGCTGGGATTGGTAAGTTTCTGCGCCACAGAGCTGAAGGGCTCCCGGTTGAATGGTTGCCTATTGATAATCGCCTTTGTAACGTTCGTTTGGCGAGGTTATCCCGTAAATGCGCCGATAATCTTTGCCTGTTTATCGTATCTGATTACGCCCCAACAGACTGTAACTCTGGTACACTCAAAGACAGTTCGCACGACGCTATGAGCGCCTTGTTGCGGTGGGCGAAGAGTTCAGATATTTTTGTGGTTATCGGGGATATGGATGCGAAAGTAGGTACACTTCGCTTTTCCGAGGCTCATTTGGGTGGTCGTGCAGCACTGGTATCGAGATGCACGGACAGCGGCAGAAGCCTGCTGCAGTAAGGTGCTAAACACGATTTCTGGTCAGTAGTATCTTCAGAAACAACCGATACCGCTTAGCCACATGGTGCACCGCTCATGTGAGCCAGCCTCCAACACAGATAGACCACACCACCATTAGCTGTGTGTGGCATGCGTTAACCACTGATTATCCGCCGTTCTGGAACAACTTTGTGGATTCGTATCACGCTCTTGTTCGTTACTGCTTCTCATCGCGCTTTTGGGAGCGCATAAGACGCGTACACCTCGCTTAGCCACTGAGAAGCCATGGGATCCTGATGTAAAGCAAGCCTATAAAAGACAGCTACTGAAGTTGGTTTCGGACGAGACGGGTTATGGTGCTGACTCTTACTGAAAGGTACTGTTCGCGACCCTCCAAGATGCTGGGCGCAACCAACTAGATCTACGCGCTGGATCTCGGGCAACACTCTAAAAGTGCTCGAAGCTTAGAAACGTATTCTCCCTGGTTGAAGGTACAATACCACTCAATGAACTGTCAGACTTCAGGTGGAAAAGAGCATCTGCGAAGTGGAGAACTTTGTTGGACCCAGAAACATGAAGCGATTGAAGAGGCGGGAAACTCTGGGAACATGCGTAAAGTATTCTAGCTGGTACACGCTAGGGGCCAATAGAAGCCTCTGGTGAGAGAAGCAGTCACTGATAACAACGTCTCGGTTATGTGAAAAGGACAGGCACCTAAATCGATGGACTGAATGCTTTCGAAACCGACTGAACTGGTCGCCTGCAACTGCTCAGTCGGATTCTCAACTGGCTACGCAGCCCTGGACAATGAACCTTGAAACGCCACGGCTTCAGAAACAAGTAAATGCCTTTTGCCCCTCAAGCGTCATTGCGCTGTTGGTCCTGACGAACTCCCACCAATGTATTCAAAGATGGAGGTAAACTGCCTAGTATGTGCTTGGCTATCTTGCTTACCTATGTGTGGGAGGAAGAGACTGTCCCAACCAATTAAGGTGAGTCGACAGCGGTGTCCGTTATCAAAAAGGGTGCCCGAAGTGAGTGTGGCAATCACAAAGGGATTAGCTCGACCCTCACTGCTTTCCTGGTCTCACGAAAGTCCGTGAAGACGGGACCCGATAACAGTGAGCAGGCTTCCGGCCTGAAAGGGCTGTGTGGACCACATCTGCATACTCCGTCAAGTGTTTAAGCAACAGCATGCGTAAAGGCGCCCCACAACCTTGCTGTTCTTTGACTTTAAGAGCAGTTTCGACTATGTTGACCGATTAGCCCTTTTTAACGTGCTTGTGTCGCGGAGTACGTCCCAGAAGTTCGTGAATATCATACGCTGCTAATATTCACATATTTGTCGGCACGTGAGTGCATGAGGAGCTTCCCAAAAGCTTTCCTACAAGCAGTGGTGTCTGACAAGGATGTCCACTCTGCATTTTTGTTTGATTTCGTTATTGAACAGATAATAAGGCGAACACTGGAAGGTCTCCGAAACCCCCTGTTCTGATCCGTCCGAGCAAGCACTACTTGAAAAACTGACCGGAGCCACCCAGTCCTTCGGGATGTGCTTCATGTCCACATATCGTTCAGCTCTAACACCCTTTCGGTGCCTAGCTGACATGCCACCCAAAGGAAGCAAGAGGGGTGAGATACTGCCAGGTTGCCGAAGCTTAGACAGAAGTCGATATCCAGAGGTCCGGTTTGAACCACGAACCTTCCGGTCAGTAAATTCGCGCTCTTACCACTAAGCCATCTCGCCCTCATGTCTACAAGGTGCCAAGTCGTGCTGCAGGACGTACAGTCTTTGAATATACAATCCAAGGAGAGGCACTCGAAATTGTGAGGCGTTTCACATATCTTGAAAGTCGTATTATTTCTTAATGTAGCTTAACAGATGAGATCAATGCACGAATCTGTAAGACTCGGGTGGTGTTTGCTGATTTGAGACAGCTCTGGTAGCAAAGCGTCATATCGCTGAATCCCAAAATTCGTGCATACCAGGCTACTGTACGGACTGTTTTGTTGTATGGCTGTGACACGTGACCTCTGCGAGCAACGGGACTGAGAAGTCTTCAGGTTTTCGACATCCGCTGTCTCGGAACCACAGCTGGTGTAGGCTGAGGTCGTCGAATCCGCAACGAGACATTCAGGTAGCGAGTGTTCGGTTGTGCTACGAGGACTACAGTCAAACCAAAAGCTGTCTTAGTAAGACCATGTATTGCGAATGGCTAATCATTTGCTGAAAATAATACTGTTTTCCGTGCCAAGTTCCAAGTGACGCAGGTAGAGAAGTGGGCAACCTTTAATGTGATAGGGGGGCTTGAAAGCGATTACGAAACGCCTGAGTACTGTCGGTGCCGCTGGCCTTCCGGGATCTTTTTCCGCGTGATCCCCAGTGTCTGGTTGGAGACGTTGCAGTATATGGCTGTTTAATGAAATCACTGGCATCCCTGTTGTCAGTTTTCGTCCGGGATGTCTGAGTTTTTGGAGATGAAGGTACCTCGGAATGATGCTGGTAGTCTAACACTGAGTTCTTTCCCTATCCACGTTCATTCTTTTCTTGATAATGAGATTTTCAAATAACCATGGTTTTATTGCAGCGAAGCATCGGTTTTGAACCCTGACGTTATGCTGTCGGTGATGATGATGATAATGACAGCAAATCGTTTTTATACAGTACTAACTTCCAATATGAGCGTAGTCTGGCAAAATGGGGCCCTCCAACAGCAAAGCATCAACGGATACAAATAAATCAAACCATCAACGGTTACCAGTAGCGCACACCAACCACTAACTGCAGTTCCTTTTGGGATGGATCCTGATCATTTACCCGTCTGGTGGCGCTTTCCTCTGCAATTTCGGGCCCACACAAGCGGTAGACAGTTCGCTTGGCAACCGAGTAGCTCGCTGATCCTTGATTCGGGCGAATTTTTTGGATTAACTCTCGGCTCACTTCGAAATGTTCCATTATAAGATGTCAATTCCTGCTGGAAAGCAGCCGGGGTTTGCCTGCGTCACAGCACAGCTCGTTTCACTCCAGAACTGGATACATAGTGAACCGTAGCGTTTTTTTGATAGAGGTAGTGTTGGTCAAGTAATGAGGATTCAACTTACCATCTTCACGATGCGACCGGATTTCTCGAACCGTAGAGAGGGATTCAGCGCAAACAAGCTCCCTGAATTAATCCTATGGTCGACAGCCGACATCCTCTTGCGGTCACAGTTGGAGAATTGCAGCGAATGTGGAACACGCTTCTTAAATTGCAGCATGAAAGTAAGATCTGACACTTCCCAAAGATGTGTACTTATCGGTAGTTTCAAACAATTCACTTGATCTTTTAAGTCAAATTACTCTAGTCTCGTCCTCTTGGTTCTTCCAAAACCAATTCCTTAAGCTGTCTTCGAAAATATTCAGCAGTATTTGCACTTGAGAGTGTGAAGAGCTGATGCGGACCCTAGAATGGACTAATTCCCTGAACTCCTCAACCATGAAACCCTACGTGGAATTCTCGACGGTCACGACTGTCCTACTCTATGAGGCTTCCTGTGATATACCCGCAGGTAGAGAAATACCGTAAATCATCTTCGAGCTGAAACGATGGGAAAGTCCTGGAGAACATATTGCGCCAGAAATCTACAAGACGCATAGATCTATTATCATGTGTTTTGATAGATATGGTCGAGGCATCTCGTGCATGTCGAAAGACGGTATAATTGTGGTAAGGTTATTCAACAGATCTTGTGCCGCGCATTCGTCTTCAAAGATGAGGGCGACGTCATTTGCGTACTCCAGATCGACAAGGTTCTTCCCAGCAACAACTTGAACATCGGGGTTTTGAAGACCTACCAGCCTTCGCCTCATTATTTCATCAATGACGAAGTTGAACAAGAATGGAGAGTGGATACCCTTGTGGGGCAGCACTTATTGAAGGGAAGCGGTTAGGGAGCTCACTATACGCTGGCACACGCCCCGAAGTATGTGAATATAGGAACAGGATTATGTTCACAAACTTCTCGGGCATGCACTGATTAGCAAGTGTAGTTAACAGTAATGACCGATCAACAGATTGAGGGTTCTCTGTACATATGCCATTGCTCTAACATCCGACGGTGTGAAGATGTGATCGACGCAGCCTTTACGCAGTTGAAATCCCGCTTGATGCTCACGGGTCAAGGATTCGCGTGCCGACCTTAGACGACGAAGAATCAGTGACGCCAGAAGCCTTGTTACAACGGGAGTCAAACTAGCACCTCTATGATTATCACATTTACTGCGGGTACCCTTTTTGAAAATGGGCACTACAATCGATTCAGCCCAGTTATCTGGAACTGTCTCTTTCTCCGAGATAAACCCAAATAGACTAGACAGGCACTGGCTGCGAAACCCACCACCATCCTTGAAGAGAACAGGTAAAAGGTCCTCAGGGCCAGGAGCACGACGCTTGAGTAGAGAAGGTTGAAGGCGGCTCTGTATTCACAGTTTACCTTTCTATTGAAGGCCAGGATTCTGGATTGGAAGTATCAGGTGGCTAACTGAATTGCTGTTCGAAGTACTATGCCCAGTTGTCCAAACGTGCTTCTTTGGTTAAGTGAGGTGTACGTGTTTTGCGTAGACCTGAAAAGAGCAATAAAAAGCAGCTGCACGCAAGTGCATGGTCGAAGTTTACGCTAGTATTACAGAAGAAGCAACCGAAGAATTTACCAGAAATAAGCACATTGGTTCCAGCTGCTACAGTCTCGATCACCGGGAAGTGGAGAAGTGTGGGACATACATCCAAGCCTTGGAGGCGACGGCATGTTTGGTTAGTTCGGAAACTAGATAACCAATCAAGTGAAGGCGCTTTCGCTAAGTCGCTTATTACAACACACTCTGGAAAACCAAGCTACAGCGGCCTCTGCGTCGCCAGAGATGCGAAGCCGGAGCCTGGAAGAGAGCGAGGAAGCAGCCAGTCCAATTACAGTATCTGCATTCTGTAACCTTGCTTCTGACAAACAGCATACATCAATGCAGGGCGAATCCGGCGTACGAGCAAGAACCATTTGTTGTCCTGATGGTTACAGTTTGAGAATAATAAAGTCAGTAAAGCAGACAGGATTTTGGGGTTTGAAAATGGACTTCGAAGTGTTTAGGGTTTTTAGTGAAGTTGGACAGAGAAGCTGCAGCTGAGCGGGATGCATTGCGAACAAAGCTGGGATCAGAAATATAAAAACTGGGATGAAGTAGGGAAGAAGATGGAATACATCATCATCATCATCATCATCGACAGCTCGATATCAGTGTTCAACACCGATGCTTCACTGCCGTACAACTATGATTTATTTGAAAGCCTTATTGTGAAGGAAAGAATAAAGGTGGACAGGGAAGGGACTTAGTGCTAGCTTACTACAACCATTCCGAGGTGCCTACGCCTCCAGAAATTCATTCAGGCAATCTGGATAGAAACTGACAACAAGATCGCCACTGACATCGGTTGGCAGCCATAACTTGCAGCGTCTCCAACCAGGCACAGTGAGGATCACGCGGTCCCCGACCTGGAAGGCGAGTAGCACCGACAGTACCCAAGCGTTTCGTAATTTCCTTCATACCCCTCTGCCAGGTTAAGGGTTGGCCACCTCTCTGCTTCCGCCACTCTGAATTGGGCATGGAAAACAGCACTCTCTTCGGCAAACGATGATTAGGCATACGCAACACGTGTCCCAACCAGCGCAGCTTCTGGTGCTGGACACACTCTTCAATGGAAGTACCCGTTGCACAACCAAAAACTCGCTTTCTAACTGCCGAAGATGGAATACGTGAAAGTGTAAGAAATAAGGCGTCAGTAGTAGCATGCTTTCGCCTACCCGCCCTGGTGTATGCGGCAGGTAAAGCGACCCGGCTAGTGACACCACGCCACGGCCGACGTGTGTCATGGTTGTATGTGGGTTGGGATACTGCCAGGGCTACCAGACCTAGGTAGGACGATTAAGGTCCTCGACCAAACCCTTTGGTTCAAAAGCCTGACCGCAAAGCATCGACGTTTGCCAGAAAATGCAAGTGCATTGCCGTTTATGTAGAACACGTCGTCACACATGTTCTCACCCCCAAGCTGGAGGGCCAGGAGACTGTGTTCGTCAGACTTCTAACCAGTGACCAACCCGGCATGAGAGACTCTGGAAGTGTCGCACGGAAACCACTCAGTATAGCTCAGTGGATCACGGAGACAAACCGTCACACCACGGTAAGGTCACCTTCTTGTGACGGACAGAGGAACAAACTTTACCAAGCGAACCGCGAACAAGCGGGTAACGACGTGTACTCAATCAAGTAGAAACGCGTCCACTCGGTGGTTCGACAAAATAACCACTAAGACATCCAATTCGAGGTGTGAGAAAACGATGAGGGGCGAACAGTTAAATTGCTATCCTTGCTTCTGACAGATCACAAGCAAGAAGAAAAAACGAAAAATTGTGTCTAATCTGGTTGGAGTTGTCTGTATCAGCCCGTGATGAAGTTAAGCTCGAGGATGAGATTGTGGATAAAAGTTCGTCTGACACATGGTTCCGACCGCCCCTCTATCCACAGAAACTGTTGAATCCATTCTCACTGAATCATCGATCAGGCGTGGCTTCACGGTATGGATGCTGTATTCCCGGCTAAAAACATGCCTTCCAAACGCCAGTTGACGATCTAGGTCGTAAAATTGGTTACTTTCAAATGAATGGGCAGCCACATATAAAGCACACGCGCGACAATGATCTTCAGTTCGTAATTCCAAGCGGAGGAAATAACACCGACATTTAGAGTTAATAAGACTGACCCAAGAAAATGGGACACAAGCACTGTTACTGAGAGTATCTTTGGAAAGCTGCTCACAATCAAAGAGGTAGATGCGCCTAGCAGTAGTTCCACACCCGTCTACCGACACACAAACAACCGGGACGGATAGGGTAGAAATAATATGAAGTAGCGGCTTATTACGGAAATGCAGAAATACACACAACTCGGGCTACCTTAAGCGCCAACTGGGGTGACCGAAGCGACATGAGCGAAACTAGCCTCGAAACGCGCGCGGGTCACCTAGTTCGTTAGACACTCTCACTAGTTCGCCGATTGCTACAAATGGCCGAGGCTTTTGTTACAGCTTCTAGGGTTGGGTTTGTTCCTGTCGTTCAACAGCTTCGGGTCACCTGAAAGGTACAAGAGAAGGAGGTGTAGAATAGCGGTTGTCGTTCACCTGAAAGGCACAAGCGAAAAAAGGGTGTAACACTGCTCTTTAAGTTCTCAGCGCGGGCCAGTAATTTTGCCAGCACGAGGACCCGCATAGGAAAGTGTTTCGTAGTGCTTTGAACTGGGTTCTAGAAGGGGCGTGGACAACTGTCGGAGGAAGGTTATTCCACGCAGCTACTACACCAAATGAGAAAAAATTTTGCCTAATAAAAGAGTTCGTTCTGAGCTTGAAAGTCTCCATACCATGTCCCCGCCGTGTTTCTTCTGGGTCAACGGTGAAAAACCTGTTGGCCAAACCTCGTTCAAACAGGACATAAGTAAGAATTAGGTCCCCTCGGAGGCGGCAATATTCGAAAGGAAAGAAGTCAAGCGCCGTGAGACGCATTTCGTAGTCCACGGATTTAAGGCCCGCAACCATTTTTGTTGCTGTTCGCTGGACACGCTCAGTGAGGGTTACGTCCTTCGTGCGCCCTGAGTAGACAACTTGGTTGGCGTATTCAAGAAGCCCTCAAAAATCTGTTTACACTTGGGTTCTGCAGACCACGCGAATAACTATCGGAAGAAGGTTGACCCACGCAACAACTATCCGGAATGAGAAAGACTGTTGTTTTGCAACAGCGCGCGCCGCATGCTTTGGAAGTTTTCCGTGCCCTTGATTTGCATCAGTTTTGTCAACACTTAGACAATCGTCCAGAACTTGTTCAAAGTTGGTATCAGTTCCCCTCAGTACGACAATCATCTAAAGGAAGGAGGTCGAGAGTAGCAAGCCGTGGTTGATGTTTGGTGGATTTGTGGCCGGAAACCATCTTTTTAGCAGTTATCTGGCTACTCCCAATGCATGTCACTGTAGTCAAAAATGACAACACAAGCTCATGCTCCAGATCTCCGGACCTAATGGTATTCCGCATCTTCCCACCAAAGCGCTTTCCGTGTGTCAAGCACCTGCTCAGTAAACCTGATATCGTAGCACTCTCTCTCAAGCTAGCTCTTCGCGTTCCCACTGTTCACCGTTCATTTACAAAACTGAACACATTTTGAACCGTATATAGATCCAAATGGAACCCTCAGAGCGTACAAGGCAGGTCCGTAGCAGTTTCCCTAACCCGCAAATTCCGTTGCCTTCTCTTGGTCCATATTAAGTTCCGCATCCCGGCCACCCGCATACTGCCTTTTCAGCAGTTCTATACCCTTCCGCCACCGTCGTCTCCTCCGAAGCTACGTGCGGCTCCACCTGTACGACCCATCAAAAGTTAATCAAACCACACGTACCACGTGCTTGTTAGAACCTCGTATCCGTAACGCCCGGCAGCTAGTTCTGGCTGCTATCTGCTTTCGCCACCCTGCGCACCCACTTGCGCCCCCGTGAACACCATTTTTGGCTGCCACCCATCCCTCTACCCCCTGCCACCACTTTCTGCACCATATACTCCCAAATCTCATGGCAATGCGCAAGAAGACACGGCCGACGACTCTCTATTCAGCTGCATGCAGACTTCCCAAAGGTATTCCCCACCCCATAATGAGTCTAATACTCTACCTTCTGCAGTGGGCTCAGACCTGCATGATATGTTCATTCCAAACTGCTGAACCCGTCGTTCGAATTTCGGCGGATTTTCAGTCTGTGCTCCCAACAAAAATCAATAATTTTCTATACAGCTCGCGTTCTGGCCGGTGTGTTGGCAACATCTCACTCTTCCAAGGAACTATTATGCTCGGCCCCACAACAGCGACACCAGTGAGTCTCTACAGTTTCAATGTACACCATGATCCTGAGGATCCTGTTACCATCTATACGGTTTGCTAATCCCTCCACTTCATCATCCCTGCTTACGCTTTTTGTGACCCTGGCCATGAGCTCAACAGTCCAAGGTCAGGAGGCCTCAGCGGTGGTTTCAGATTTTAGTTCAACTTGACCGACTGGATGACGCCAACTCTGCTGCTCCACCAGATCTGATGTTCTGGTTCCTCATTTTAAACCATTTACACTCTTTTTGTCATGTGTCAAACAGGAAGCCTCTTGTTTTGCCCTCCCTCGCTTTGTTTTTGCCCGCCACCTTCAAATCCTACCGACCTGACCTTGCTCGATGTTATCTCCAAAAAAGCTTTGTTACTGTGCCTCCCTGCCCGTGCCGGTTTAGTGATGACTACGTCTACATCGGATACCGGCCTCCGCCTATGACGCTGTCGGTTTTCCCAAAACCCCTGTACTCACAATCCCCGCAAGTCATACCTTTATTCGGACTGTGACCTTATGATCATGCCTGACAGCATGCCACCCAGAAGTTGGGAATAAACATTATTATTATTATTTTACCCCATAGTTACCCCTCCACCATCGGTGCAAAATACAAATCCATCGACTGTGAACACATGCTCAATAAACCCAGCTTCATACAACGCAACCTCAGCTTCAAAGCCCCCCTAGTACCAAACTCCACCGAAGGAGTTACTAGCATCTTCCTAAGTAGAACCGTTTGCTCGTTAATGAGCCTATCAATGGTGCTATTCAATGCTTTTTCGTTGCTGCCAACAGTTCATAATCTCCGAGCCATTAGCTGCACTGTACGACTGGAGCATGGCTCTCCGTTGAAAACTCGGGTGCGACTATTTCGATCCCTGCTTACGATATCCACATATACGACTGAACAACACAGGCAACCTTAGCTGTGCCATGAAATCCAAATGGAACTTCATGTAAAACTAATTGAAGATTGTACCTTGGAGGGGATTAAACAGACCACCTGGAATTATACAGAGCACACCAAAGACCTACACTAGTAGGTTGCCTATAGTTACAACCAGCCCCCAAATCCCCTTCAAGTGCAAACTAGGCTCATCAGTGCAAACCCTCCCACATTCGTTGAAAAATGTGAGAGGTGAGTAAAACCTTATGTATATCTCCTGGTCTTCCACTACGGACCCTACCAGGTACGCATCTCCGCTTGTCCAACTTAGTGTAGAGGGTTGATCCTGAATTCTACGTAGCCCCACTCGTGGCTTGCAAACCCTAGACCCAATATTTTCAAACGGGGGTTATCTAGATACCGCTGCAGTTGGTCAGCAAGTGATCACTGCATCGTTTCCTGCAATACAGTCAGTTATGGCTCAACTGACCCCAAGAGTCCTTCCCTGTTTCATCTCCTCTCTCCCGATATTTTTCAAGCTTTTTCATCGGCAAGGCTCCCCGGGACTGGGGTGAGTTCTTTCTCAAGACAAACGCAGCGCTTCTGTGCCATCTTTCTAACACAATCTACTGACTGCTCTTTGCCTTGTTTCTCCCATAAGACGTTTCCAACCCGGTACTCCCCGCCATAAGGTACCAAAAATCTTGGATACCAAATTTC